>VOQJ01003115.1:1445-34584 GCA_015052665.1 Apistogramma diplotaenia
TAGGAATTGTTGTAGTAATAATTGATTTTTTATATTAAATACTGTTTTTTTTTTAAATCAGATTAATTCCAAAAAAGTAAATTAAAAAAAAAAAAGGAAAATAAACGGTTTCCTTGAATGTAAACTTTAAGAGCACCACAATGCCAAAAGCTCTTTGGGCTCCACTGGTTGTTGGGTTTATTTTATGTTACTGTGGGTGTTTTCCATTTCTATAAAGTACATAAATATGTAAGGCATTCTCTGCTAAACCTCTGACAGCAGAATATATCTAACCTGGGTTTTCTGTTTCTCGGAGCACTAAAACTGATAAACTACTTTACCCCTTTCACATGAATAGAAACTGTGTTCTCATTCTCTTATTTTTGTGCTCATTCCTGCTGCCCAGATGCCAAGGATAATTCATTCACCCGCTCACGTAGTTCAAGTGTAACCAGCATAGACAGAGAATCTCGAGAGGCCCTCTCCTCCTTTTACTTCTGCGAGAGTTTCCCGAGAAAGACGGACAGCCTGGTCAGCCCCTGTCTGCTCGTGGGGACCACCCAAGGCTCTGTGATGATGGTAGCCCTCAGCCTGCCACCCGGTGGGGACCAGAGGTTACAGCAGCCAGTCGGCATCGCCTCCTGTGGTGAGAAACTCGATCTGCACGAGCATACATTGTGACTTTTGTTGACAAGCAGTCGAATCTCAAGCAATACTAGGACAAAGGAGGCTTTGTAGTTGAAAAGGAGCAAATGGAAGGAAATAGTGATCAAGATGTGGAAATGTTGGCATGAGTAGAGCATCAAAGCTCCACAGATAGTTCCCAGTTTGATATAATTTGGTGCTACATAGTCGCATGCTGTCCACATTATTGGTACTTGTGGTTTGTTTACTGTATGCACAGATCTGACTCTGTATCTTCATCTTAAAGTTATGGCTTTAAGCTTTGTTTTGGTTGGCAAAAAGGAATTATTGTACAGAGGTTTTAAAAGATGATTAACAGCTTACTATGCCTTTTCCAATTATGACCATTTTTTAAAGCGGTTTCTAATCTATGGGGTAAGATAACTGTCAATAAAAAGTGTATGCGTAGGAGTCTAAATTTGTAAATGTAAGTCAATAAACATGCATAAATTTAAGATTAGTATTTGTTCTGTGTTTTACAACTCATACATGCATGTGAAATCAGAGGTTTTATCAGATCATTTAACATTGGAGTTCTATACTGCTGTAGTGTATCTGGCTTCCAGATAAATGTTAAACGTTTAATGATCTGTTACCTGATTGCGTTCACTCTCTCTGTCTGCTATCGCTGGGCAGGAATGTTTTGTCTTTTGACGCATGCGCAGTATGACATTTGATAGCTGGAGATTTGTACTTGTATTGTTGCAAAGTTGTAACTTTGTAGCTTGTATTCATAACTTGTAAACTTGTATTCTCAGAGATAAAACCTCTGATTTCACATGCATGTATGAGTTGGAAAACACAGAACAAAAACAAATCTTAAATGTATGCATGTTAACTAGCTTACATTTAGGAATTTAGACTCCTACGCATACATTTTTATTGACAGTTATCTTACCCCATACTAATCCAGCTGATCAATTTGCAAATTTCTTAGGTACCCTGGTCAGACTCAAAGGAGGCATTTTGACTATGGCCCTGTTGGATGCAACTGGAACTCTGCTGCCCCCTTCCTTTGAACAATGGTATGACCCAAATGCCTCAGACGAAGATAAAGAGAAGGGCCGGAAGCGCAGGCCAGTCTCTCCTCCGTCGTCACAAGAGGGCCAGGACACTCAGTTTGCCATTCTGTGTTCGGAGAAACAGGCCAAGGTGGTGGCCCTCCCCTCCCAAACTCGCATCTACAAACACAGCATCACAGAGACCTCCTTCGTACTGAGGGCTGATATTGTGCAGATGGCTGGGGCTAACTGCATCGCCTGTTTCTGTGCTAATGGGCATATAATGACTCTGAGGTATCATCATTACTAGCTTCTTCTGTTATTTATATTTTGAAATGTCTGATCAAACAAAAATAAGTGGTGGGGAAAAAAGTCAATAGTTGTTTGTAACTTGCCGGGCTACTACTGTGTGGTGTGTTGTACGATTACAGTTTGCCTAGTCTGCGCCCTCTTCTGGATGTGAATTACCTGCCACTGACAGACATGCGGATAGCAAGAACATTCTGCTTCTCGAACCTGGGTCAGGCTCTGTATCTCACCTCCCCTACTGAGATCCAGAGGATCACCTACAGCCAGGAGACCTGTGACAACCTGCAGGTCAGATAAACTATCAGATTCAATCTTTCCATGTTAGTATTTTTGTTCAAAAAGGACCTGACTTTCTGTGTGTGCATGGATTTCCTGTGGTAGTATTGAAATACATGTGCTGATGTTTCTGTCTTTCACAGGAGATGCTCAGTGAGTTATTTACCCCAGTGGAGACACCGGAGGCTCCAAACAGGGGTTTCTTCAAAGGCCTTTTTGGGGGAGGAGCTCAGTCTCTGGACAGAGAGGACCTCTGTGAGTACAGAATGTCTTTTAGTACTGCGTGAAGAAATCAAATATATGCTTCCATTTGAATATTTAAAATATTCCTGTTTTGAACATCTGTAGTTTATCGCCAGCCCCACCTGTCAGGCTTCTGAATTATGTTTCATGTATTATTATTAATATAAATGTAAGTATTTCACTTTTAAAACTTTATTGCATGATGGGAGTCCTCTCACTTAAGGATAATTCCCTTAATCAGTTTGAGTTTACTTGAAAGATGAAAGGATTTTTCAACACACCATCTGCAATGTCTATTTCCGTCTCTGCTAGTTGGTGAAACAGCTGCAGGTAAGGCGTCTCGTAGCCTGGCGCAACACATCCCCGGCCCGGGCAGCATGGAAGGCATGAAGGGGGCAGCATCAGGAGTTGTGGGAGATCTTGCCCGTGCCAGAATAGCTCTGGATGAGAGAGGGCAGAAGCTGGGCGAGCTGGAGGAGAGAACAGCAGCCATGATGGCCAGCGCAGAGTCCTTCTCCAAACATGCGCATGATGTGCGTACATGGCATCTGTTTGAGCACTTGTGTAACTATTTTCAGGTTATCACATTAATCCTCATATTTTTTTTCCCCTTCACGTCCCTCAGATGATGTTGAAATACAAAGATAAAAAGTGGTACCAGCTCTGATGGCAGCGTATGAAAAGTGTGGAGCATCGGACTCTGTAATTTTGCACACCAGTGTCTCTGAGGAGCTGCAGGTCCCTCTACTTCTTTTCTCCATTTCTCTCCGCAAGGGAGTTCTGTGCAAAAGAATCATGACTGTCCTCCCTCCCGCCGCCGCCTCCCCCAGCATAATATCATCACTCTGCATTACCTCCGTCACCCGAGGACCTCTGCAGAGCAGACACTGTCCAGTGCAATGCAATGAGAATGGAAAGAAATGAAAGAAGAGAAGCTCTTATGAGTCTCTTTCCATTTCACCTGAGAGCAATGACGTTCATTTAACATCAGTCCACACAGCAGGAGGGGAGGGGCGGGGGGGTGGGGTCTATTATATATCCATCAGGCACTCGTATATGTCTTTTCACACACTTTACTGTTTTGTTCTGAAAGACAGTTCTGCAAATCAAAAAATATGCTTCTGTTAGCCTGCAATTATTCATTGTCTGCCCTTTATGGTGTCTGCCAAACACAGTGGACTTAAATGAGGAGGAAAGTCTGATGACCCCCTTTGTCCTTCAAATCTAATCAACTCAATGAACATGCAGGTTTCTGTAGTAATGATTATATTATTGAAGGACATGTTTGTCTTTCTGTTTAAATTATTTTTAGAGTTTATCTTTATGCCTCTGTAATTATGGTTGATCTTTATCGTTCTTTCTTTTTTTTGTCTGTCCAGTGAGGGCCTTTGAAGTACTTAGAAGAGTAAATAAACAGGCAGGGAGATTATGAATCTATTGCCTCTCATCGAATAAGGGCTGGTAGTACACTAGTTCATCACCGACCATACCTTTTTACAGCTTTTACCAAGCAACTGGTTTTGGGTGAGAAAGATGAATGGCGTATTTTTGGAGTCACTCTTTATTTTTAAATGTAATTATTTATAATGAAAGAATAATAGTTAGGAAGTAAATAAAGTTTGTATGTTGGGCATTAAATTTTACTTTGTTTCTTCTGTCAGCGAAATGCGAAAAAGGAACGTGCTGAAAATGTTTACCCCCAATGAGAAAAGTTTACATTGATCTATTATAAAAATTATAAAGAGTTGATACACTGGAAAATCCCTGAAGAGCTTATTTTCGTCTGGCTTTTAAGGGGCTGTAGCCAATTCACGTATGAGAAAGATGATGTATTGCTGGGCAAAGCTAAGATTAATATAATTAGCATAAATATATATATATATATATTTTGGTTACAATTTAAATTTTTCCTGTCATAAAGATGTATCTATATATGATCATTCAAATTTTTATTGGCATACTGTTGTAGCTGATTTTTATTTATTTTTTAATTTAATTTTGTTGGTCTTCTTTCTCGATGTGTAGGGAAAAAAGCATGTGTCTCTTACAGCACAATGGAAGTGATAACTCTGTCTTTGTATCTGTAGCTGCCAGTAGGAATGACCACGTGTTCCACACAGTGCCGTCGGTCATCTCTCGCTCTCTCTCTGAACCATTAACTTAAAGAACTGTCTCTGCCTTTGCCTCGTGACGCATATATGCTAACCTCTACCTATGTGTATATCTGTGTGTTTGTGAACATACATATATTCAGGAATATGTGTATGGGCGCCAATGTCTATATTACAATATATTGACCTATGTATTACTATAGGTCTTTTGAGGTTTTTTTTTTTTGTTCTTGCTTGACAGTGTTTTTCAATGTGATTAACTGGAATCCTGTTGTAATTAGATTTATTTCTCATGAAGTGCGAGGATATGCTGCTATTTGTGTCAATATAGGAGCATAATCTGTCGGTCTTTTACTTTAAAACGAGGGACAAGACTTTGTCAGTCCAGTTTGCTGCCAAATGTTGTATATAGCGCAACAGCCGGACACAAATCTGACAGTGCAGGTTCAGGTAATGTGACATCCTGTCTGCTCGCGGCCATGTTCTTTTCTGACACCAAAGAGTTGCTTAATTTCACAAAGTTGTCTTGATTTTTTTTTTTTAAGTTATTATTTTCCCCCAGTTGCTGGACACGTGTCCAGTTGAAATCAAAGCGTTTCACTCCAAAATGGGATTTTCAACCAATGGAAATGGAATTTAACCGATGATGGTTGAATTCTCTTTTATTGCAGTGTATTTAATCACTGAAATAAAGAAAACATGCCTAGAAAATGTTGGGTTAGCAGTTGCAAGGTGGAGATACATTTTCGAATAAAACCTTTCACTTTTAAATGGCCGATTTGGATCTGCTGTATACTACTGAGATAAACCCATTTGGAAGAGCAGTTATGTGGGTTTTGCACTATTTTTTTGCACTTAAAATAATTTTGTTAGTATTTCCTCTATTTTTAAAATTCCTCTATCCCATTTTATTATGTTTCAAAGGACCAAAACATGACAGAACCTATGCTTATTTATGCCATTAGCCAGTTATGCTGATTGCTTCACTCTCAGATTTGTTTTCAATGTCAACATTAAGAACATTAATGTCCAAGCTAGGGTTGTGCATAATTATCCATCATCCAGACATGACAATGAACAGTTTCTGGTATATATTAAACATGCTCATCTCAAATTTAAGCTTTTCTCCTGCAGAACGAATCATCTCCTTTTGAGTGGGCCGCTGAGTCTTTTTACAAAGTGTGGCCTCGACTTTAAAGTGCTTCAGTTTGCAACATATATGTCCTAAATGGTCTCTTATTGCACATTGAAGGATGCATGATATTAAGTGTTTACAAACTTGAAGCAACCATGTATATTCCCTCTTAAAGATTGTCTGTTCTGGCATTTGTATTAACCACCATGCTGAACAACACTGTTCTCTTCACACATCCAGAGCGCGTCCCATTTTCATTTGATCATGCTAACTGTACACATGCGAGAGATTATATTTATTTTTTACTGGTACATCTGTTAATGTTGCTGTTTGCTTCATGAAGCCTCTTGCTCTCCCTGCGCTGTAGAAATGCATTGCAGTTGAAGCTCGGCTCAGCACCGTGCAGGAGAGCTCAAGGGTTTCTCACTCGCCATACTTCCATCCATCTGTCTTCTGGGATGAATATCTGTGGAGTTGCAGTATTTTCTCATAGTAGGCAATTTTTGTACAGTTTTATTAAAATAAATTTCACATGGATGTCTGACTTTATCTGCTGCCACAATTTAGACTGTAGATACAGTATATATAGATATTATTGTGCAATGGAAAATAAATGTAAAACTAATCATAAGTTACGTGTTTTCCATTTCATTTTTAAAAACAGATTTTTTTTAATTTGCCCTCCACAGGTCAGAGTTCAGTCTCTGTTCTGGATTAGTATGTCTTGAGACCTCTGGGGCGGCTTCTGCTCTGACCCCTGTCATTTTTATGAATAGCTTTAGAATAGGTCTGTTTGAAAGTATGGGTTCATCATTTAAGTGTGCCAAATCTGCAGTCGTGGTTTTTTTAAGGAGAGACTCATTTTTCACATAATCAGATTAATTTATTTACGAAGATTCACTTCCAGTGTGGAAGATCTCTTAAGTCTTTTCTCTGTTTTATTCTCTTACTCTTATGTAGGATCAATCAATAGAATTAGAAATATAAAAAATTAAGTTTATATATAGCAGGCTAGACAGTACATATAAATATGTAATGTGTATTTATAGGTACTTACGTTGTAAACTTTGCCAGTGAGGCACCTAGTGTGAAGACTTCCTCGTGTTTTTTCCCATGTAAAAGTAACATATCGACGTTTGTTTCTAATACTGAAAAAAAAAATCCCATCCATATGTCAAAAAAATTAGGTTATCTTAAATTTTTGAGTTAGGAATCACAAAAGTTTGCTCAACCTTCAAATAAAACAAATCAAAATTGAGAAAATAACTTGAAAAATTAAGTTATTAACTTAAATTTTTAAAATTAAAAAAATTTGACGGGTGGCAATAAAAGGTGTTTTTTATTATATATATTAAGCTAGAAAGTCCTAGAATAAAGATACCCCATCCTATATGCACACACATACACACACACCTGACCCCAGAGTTTCTCCAGTGATTTTTTTATTATTGTTATTGTTAAATTAAAGTGCAGGCTGTAAATACAAATTTTGGCGTTATTTTTTTAATTATTTTTTTGTTGTTTATTTTATTTTAATAATTTTACTGTGTGACTATTTTATTTTATTTTATTTTTGGTGACTGGTCCTACATTTCCCAGCAGCCCCTGCAGGTGGCGCCGGCGCTCTAAGAACTCCCGCGGTCCGGCGGGATTGAAACTACAGCGGTGAGCAAAGACCGGGAGCAGCAGCATCATCCTCGCTGTCTGAGGAACCGGCGGATGGAGCGGAGGAACGGCAAACTTGAAAACGGTGAAAGCTGGGCACAAAGTAAGCTGCAACACGTGTTCTCTGAATAGCTAGAGACGATTTTTATGTTTTGTACTGTTGGTATTTTAGGAGTTGATTATCGCTGTGGTTGAAACGGAATTTTTTGTCTTTGCTTCGGGATGTATGTTTTTGATGGACCTCCGCGTCTTGCTGTGTAGCCGCCGCGATGAATGAAACAAAGAGGATGAACGCAGACTGAGAGAACTCCACCAACTCTTAACGTTATGATTTTTTTAAATTTAACAGCAACAACAACGGACTCAGTTTAAGTTTTTCTCCAGCTAATGTTAACTTTATGTTTCCGTCGACTGCACAAAGTAGCTAAGTAGCCCTGTATACACAAGTCTGTCTGACTGCTTCAAATAGTAGAATTGTTCTGTGAAATTCTTGGTTTTTAATCTATGTTTCTCTGTCCTTCCCCCAACTTTTCGCAATGTCACAGGCCGGGTTCAACAAGAGAGTCTAAGCCGGAGAACTTCAGCAGTGCAGGTGTCTCAGCCTGGGTATGTGAGGTTAAAGGGCAGCTGAAAGTTACTCTATCTCTTAATATGCGTTTGCTTTGCTAGCTAATGCTCTCTCCACACATTAGATGTGTTTGATTTGGAGCACTGAGCTGGAGACTGTGTGTAAAGTGGGAGTCTTATGGACCTCAGTGCTGGACTGCCACCCCACAGGCCCAGCACAGCAGCACCAAAGTGACTGATGATGTGCACTTAAATTTAAACCCCCTTAGATCCAGTTTTAAGATGAGCCAGGGGGCAAATCTCGTCCTCCAGTGGCTGTCTAAGCTCCACCTGGCCCAGTATGTGGAGTCATTCCTTGACAATGGGTATGATGACCTGGAAGTTTGCAAACAGATTGGGGAACCAGACCTGGATGCCATAGGTGTCTGTGTTCAGTATCACAGACACAGGCTGCTCACAGCAGTGCAAGCGTTAAAGGAGGACGACAAAAGGAAAGCTCCTGGTTACTATTTCACCTTAGAGCCTCTGGATGCTTCTGCTTGCCACCAGACCTCACACTCAGACAGAGCGGGTGACTTCAGGTCTCACGCACAGACTGCAGGAGTGCACCAAGCCTCCTGTCCTGGAAACCATAACCCGAGGTTCACAGATTGTAACGACTTTGTGACCTATCCCAAACTGAAGCTCAAGGTACTCATACGGGATAAACTTGCAAAAGATGGCATCAACCTGGGACAAGCACCATACACCCACAAGGTAGGATATTTTTACTTCCTCTGTTGCAGTTAAGTTGATAATAAATGCTTGGTCTTTAAGAGCTGTCTCATTGGATTTAATATGCTTACTTTGCTGTGAAAGTGATGAAGAGTGTGACAAATTTCTTTGATGGTGCTGACGTCAAGTGATTCTTCCTCGAGGATGTTGGAGTCTCTGGCAAAGGTTTACTGAGGTTCGCTGTAGTGTTAGTTTACTCAAAACATTTCCATATTAGTGCCAAACTTTATTAGATTAAATCTAATTGAATTGACTGAGTGGGTGCTTGGTGAAACAGTAGCAAGATTTACAGTGTCCTGTGATCCTCGCTTTAAGTTAAGGTGGATTTATTTGCAGAAATTCCTAATGCAGTGTTTGTTTTTTCCCGGATTTACTGCTGGACTGGTACATAAGGTCAAAGAAGCTGTAATATCAGTAATGCAATGGCACAGCGTTCTGCACAATAGTTTGTTTTATATGGTGAAATCCAACAATTGGGTGTGAATCCAGTCCATATTCTGTAGTCTAAAAATGTGGCAATTGTCCATGTCATCTGTTTAAATCCAGATTATAATCAACCCCCAGAATTTCCAGTTTTGTTCTGGACTTCGATGTACAAAGATATGTAGCTGTGCTGTAAAAATATTATATTGTATTTCTTTATACCTGTTTGCCATCAGTGACTGTTATACATGTGAGCAAAGCACACCGGGATGGTCTTACCCAGGTTGTGTTTTTGTTGCTTCATCTTAAGAAAAGATTTATTGCATGTGAGTCAGCCAGGGTTTCTCTTCCGATCTGTACTTGGTACTTTGAGTGAGCTTTCAGTGAATCAGATATTTTACATCTCCCGTTCCCCAACAGGTCAAAGATTTTAATAAAACCTTCACTTTGCCAAAGTGTCAAATTTGCTCAGTTTTGCTGGTTAAGCACCAGCGGCAGAACAAAAAACAATGAGCAAGGGTTAAAGAGCTACTGACCTCTGTCCACAGTGGATCAGTCTGCCTCAGTCTGCCACTTGACAGCATGTCATTTTATTTTGTGGGATTTTCTCCCGACAACTGCCCTGTTTGAGTTGTCTACAGGGACTCTCGGTTAATGTAATTGCAGAGGATAGCTGTTCTGCTTTGGCATTAACCAAATCCATTCAGTCCATAATACACTCAGCGAGCGGTCCAAGGCCAGCCAGACGAAGAGCTCAGCGACACGTTTGGCTTATTTTCAGCAGCCTGTCTCAGAGAGGAAGGTGTGACTGATGGATTTGGAATTTGATTATAGCGCAGAAAACTGATGTTTACCATTTAACCAGCAGTAAACATGTCTTCATTGTAACAGACTGTCAGAATGAATCTTTGCTAGCAGCACCGACGGGCACTGCCCCAGCATATCTTTACACTTTCAGACCCAAGGCACAGTTGTCTCTCACAGCAGTGGTGCTTAGCCAAGAGAATCATACTTGTGTTGATTATTTGTCTTTCCTCAGCTGATACAAGTTTAAAATGCAGCTCATCAACAATGAATGAATGAATGTGTTCTGAGGCGCTCGTGAGCCAGACGCAACTTTCTAGTTTGATTTGTGTCAAAACGAGTCATATTTGCTTTCTAAGTGCTTGTATTTGTGCTTCTCTGTACCAAGTGAGGCTTTTGCAGTATTTCCTGCTTTGCTTTATTGTTGAAAGTCTAATTAGAGAAGTTTACTTTAACCATCTGCATTGCCTTTTACATTAAAATAGTTGCAGGACTGAATGTCGCAGAGATTACAAACTACTAAGTGCAGAGGTGCTTTGTGATTCACTTCCAGGCAGCCACACTGACAAATTCAGCTAGAAAAGTTTTTGTTTTTATTGCTTTAGATTTTCAGCTGTTGCCAGTGTCCCAGTGCCAGACACTGCAGGACACCGCCTGAGGTCCTGCGCCCATGCCACGACGGGGCAGAGATTTACACAGTGTTAGGCAGGTGGTTTGAATGTTGTGGCCAATGGCTGTATGTTCAGCTCTATCTCTCTCTGGCCTTCCACTGTGTGTTTAACATTTTGAGTATTATGCCATCCTGCTGCATTTCAGCAAGAAGTGGGCCAAATTTTTGGCTCATTAAATTTGGCCCATTCGATCCTTCTCGGTACTTGCACTGCAAAGACGTGCATGATAATTTAATTCATTTACTATGTGAACACAGAGTCTGAGCTTGATTTGGTAGCTCCTCATTAAAGGGGGATTTAAAACAATCAGGTCAATTTGGTTGTTATGCGAACAGAATTTTGGAGCAGTTTGGCTTTTCAGCTTCATCAGATGTAGTCCATTAAACGGTTGCAGGATGCAGGTATGTAGGCCAGTATGGCCCATTTTCTCACCAGGAATAGCATACAGCAGCTTAAGGGTAAGCCCATCTCTTCCACCAGTACTCCAGTGCTTAAATTTGTGCAGAGCTGGATCTTTTACCACTAAAATGTTGTATACTGAGAGTCAGACATTATAATATATACAGTTCAGTGATTCTGTTGCATTTTCCTGGCCTTATTAACCAGACAGCAGGGATGTTTTAGAACCTAAAGTGTGCCCTGTGTAGTGTAACATATATTACTGTTTGTTTGTTTTCATTTTTTAATGCATATTAGAGTCTCTTCACATCATCTTTAGTTTTTACCCCCTTTATTTTACATGTGGGTCTCACGTTTGCTTTGTTTGACTTTAACTGTCCTCAGGCTCTCTTCTCTGATATTCTGGCACCACAGTGGTTTGCATTTGTAACCACATAATGCGTGCTGCCCTCGTACTCTGTAACACAATCAATTCCCAGTGAACAGTGTGAATTTCTGATCATTCTGTACACATGACTTGTTCACACAGACCCAAAGGGCCTGTTCCTGACTTTGAAAAGGGGGGAGGAGGAAAAACACTGAAGCTGATTAAGCTGTAAATGATCTAAGTGCTGGTGACACAACAAGCTGTTTCCTGAAAATGTAATATGATAAATGTTTTTTTTATTTTATTTTAAAACACAAATGATCGAAAACTGTAAACACAGCAACGATGATTTAATTGATCCATTAAGACAGGTGAAATATTCTCTCTAGACTGAAGCATCTGTGAAATTTGGTGCTTCTCATTCATGAAGCTACAGTTGGGTGTAAATCGGTGTCTCTCTGTGCTGTGGAGCCGTAGCTTGAAACAGAAGTTTTGTCTATGTGTAGCAAAATATTAAAAAAATATTTGTCATTTGTCAGCAAATTGTACATCCCATTTCATCAAGCCCAATCCCTCTTTGGAAGGGTTTCCCTTTATAGCAGTCTTAACAATGTTGCAGCTCCTCGCTTGAAAACTGTCCTGGTGAACAAATCTTCATAAGATTTTTTTCTGTGTTGCTTCTCCAGAGGATCAGGGGACAAACAAAACCAGCAGGCCCCTTTTGACAGAAGAAAAGACAGTCTGAATAGAGCCTGGCAAAATCCGAGATCTACAGCAGCTGACAGCTGTCTCTGCCTTTGTCACTGTAAAACGGAGACTGAATAGAATGGCTTTTGTTGAACAAACTTGGTTTTAAAACACCAGCGCTGAGTTTAAAGTGAGCACAAGTGTAACATTATATTGGGGACTGGTAGGTGTGCGTGAATCCCAGAAGTGGACTGGTGACTTTGTTTTTGTTCAGTTTCCTTCAGTTCTTCTAGTACGTCCCCTTAAAAAAATGGCTCATTCTCTTCTGATGTCATGGTGATGCAAAGGTCACAGGTTTGAATTCTGTGGTCTGCTGGGACTTTTTCGTGTCAGTTGTTTCTCTCTGAAAGTCCAGAGACGCGTTGAATTAGAAAGTCTAAATTGCATTTCTGCAAGTGTGAATTGTTCTGTGCCTGCAGGGTCTGTCCCACAAACTGCAAAACACTTTGTCTGCAGCGTATCAAGCCTGAGGCCTCACTGTTTCTTCATTATTTAAATTTGAAGATGACTCTTTAGTTCGTTTTTTTGTTTTTTGGTCTGTCTTTGTGCCAGTAGATGGGTCCCACAGGGGATAAGCAAACAGAATTACCTCTTTTTTTAAAATTATCACTGAAGAATGTTATTGTTACAGTGAGTCAATATTTCATCTCTAACTTTTTTTGAATTCATCTGCTCAGCATACCAGTACAGGCAAAGTTGATCACTCTCCCTCATCACTCAGATTTTGGGATTATGAGCTGAGTGACTTTTAATCTGTCCAGGTCCTGCATAGGAACAGATTTTTTTTTCTTTTTGAATGTAGTCAGACAGCAACAGTATATTAGTCATGCAGGGTATTTCCTGCATGTAAGAAATTTTGGCCTCCCCCCAATGGAAAATCACCAGAACAATAACAGAAAAATGCTGAAACTTCTCTTAAGTGAGGTGAACTGGACCAATCATCCAGACCAATCATGCTTTTGTGAAAGCCTCCACTCAAAAGCCTATTTTGAGGCAGGAAAAACCCTGACATACATAAACAATGTGGGCATACTGCACTGTCATGTACTTCCATCATGCTCTCTATTACTATTGTCTTCCTGGTTGCCCTGTAGTGTACTGTAGGGTAGACCAACTATTGACATTACTCATGTCAGTATAGATCAGCTCAAACCACTGGGCATTTGCAGAAATGTTGCTGGAAAATCGCCCCTATGGTGCCAAAGGATAGTTGGGGGCAGGGTGATTGAATACTGTTGGGCAGATCATTCACAAATGTAATTTGTCATACTTGAGATTTATGGTTTGGGATTAAGTAAATTCCTGTCCGGCTGGCTGATCAGCTCAGTGTTAAGGTGAAAAATACAATGGCAGCTGTCAGTGGACCACATATTCTGCATCATATGACCGCTGAGCAATATTAAAGATGCATGCTGCTAATACAGCGAATACTGTTCTCTGCATAATTTAAAGCAAAGCACTGACCTGTATAAGCTTAAGGTTGTCTAGGGTCACTTGCTGTGTATGTACATATCCCTCTATCCAGTTAAATTTTCTTTTTAATGGCCCTCTGCCTTCATGCTGCTTTCAAGTAGGAATTATTCAGTAGAGCATCTGGAGGAGCTTTGCCCAGTGGAAGCAACAAAAGTACAGCACACACTTAGTTTTTGACAAGCAACACTATTTTAACACCACTCTCAATTTGGATTTAACTCAAGAAGAGGCAGTTTTATTTTGTTTTCCTTGAGTGTGTGTTTTTGAGCAATTGTTCTCTGTACAAATTTCTCTTAAGCAGCCTTACTTATTTAAACACGCCTCAGTCTTCAGCCTTTATTCCTCTAGTGCTTTGGCTTTTGTTTTACAAGGCTAAATAGGTCTTTGAAACTATGTGGTGCTCTCAGAATTTAAATCGCTGTGTTAGAGCAAGCTCCTCTTTTCTTTGTGCCAGGCACATGTAAGAGGAAGCTGAAGTGAAAAGGGATGTTTCATTTAAGTTTGTACCAAAGAGTGCACTGAGCCCAACACTGAACTGCTTTGATCAGCTGTGCTCATTTAATTTGTTTAGGAAGAATTCACAAAGAAAGTTATATTTCCTTTTTAGTGCATGCCTTCCCTTAACAATATTAGCATGGCCGTGACATGTACTCTGTAACCTTC
Organism: Apistogramma diplotaenia; assembly: GCA_015052665.1. NCBI lineage: Eukaryota > Metazoa > Chordata > Actinopteri > Cichliformes > Cichlidae > Apistogramma > Apistogramma diplotaenia. Next base: position 15,737 of record VOQJ01003115.1, read on the forward strand.
ACCACATGAAGTATATACTGTAATAGAGCAGTTGAATTTTAGCCACCATACCTGAGTCCCCAGTCACACAGGCCTAAAAACTAGTTGCTAAGGAAAAATGAGTATTCCTCGACCAGTTGGCGAGTGTTTGCAGGAGTTTGCTTTCTGTTGAGAGACCTTTGGTTGCTAGCGGTTGCGATCACCTGGAGTTTGTATGGGAGACTCCAACTTCTCTGCAAACACTTGCAAACTACACGCTAAGCGTAGTGAAACTGTGAAGAGTGTGATGCAAACTGGAAAAACTTCTACATCAAAGTGGATATGAAAAATCACTAGTAGAAAAAAAGAATCTCAGATGCTTAACGGCCTCGCCCCCACCTAACTTGCAGTACAGTGGTGCAAACCATGAATCTATTAGTACTATATTTCTCCTAAAATTGAGGTCATATGTGGAAGCAGCTTACTGTTTGTTTACATGCTGAAACTCTCTGTATATTGGTGCTAATTCCACATGGCACGTATGGATAATGTGAGTTACTTCACTGCATTAATAACCATTACAAAGAGCACTGGTACATTTTGCATTCACTGCCTTTTTATAGGAAGGCAGTGAATGAATGGCACAGTTTCTTTACTTGAGCACTTATAGGCCTCTGAAATTGTAAAGGAGAGCATGACAATGGAAAAAAAATCAAAGTGTGCACTGACACAAACAAAATAGACAAGACATTGTGTGGTAAATAAAAGTAACAAAGGGGCATATGAGGGTGAAAGCTCTTATTTATCTTATCTGTTTATCTGCTAGATTCTAGCAAAGTTCTACAATGTTACCAAACAGCGATGGAGAAAGTGGAATTCTACAGCCCAAGATCGATAATCTCTCTGTCACTGTAATGTGAAAATAATTGTCTGAGTTCCCTGAAGTGCATTGTGAGCCAACATTTGTGCCACTTAAAGCCATTTTAAACATCTTTCTTTGGGTCCTGTGAATTGCTTTATACTGTATCAGTTATAAATTTACATGGTTGGTTATGGAGAAAATGTTATGTCCAGAAGTCAGAGGTGGGAGAAAATGCCAGGTCACACTACCGTATTTTGGTAGCATTGTTAGTACATCAGTATTTAAAATTACTTTATAAAGTTTTGAAGTTATTTTTCTGGCTTGTGTGATTTATTTATTTATTTTCTTTTCATAATTTCAAGGATTCTTTATTGACATTCGCATCACATTTGCATGCAGTGGAACGAAATTCTGTCCTCAGGTCCCGGTTTTGCTCTTGAGGGAAGTATTTGTCATGTTGTTAGATTTAGTTATAGATTTTAGTCATTGGTATTGGAAAAATTACTCTTCCACAAGTCTGCACTCCTGGACAAGTGTACTGAATTGAGTGATTCATTTGTTTAATATGAATTTTATTGTATAAGAAGAATTCTAGGTTGTGCCAAATTGGGGTGTATTTACATGGTGATAATGATGACCTCGTTGGTCCTGCTGGATTACTATTAGAGTGACCTTTTCTATTCTAAAAGCTAGAGTTTTAGTGATTGAGTCTGTGTATTCATGAGAGTGAACAATAACTTGAGGCTTGGGTTGGGTCTTTGTTGGGTTTCAGTTGGGTTTCATTGTGGCTATATTGATATGTTTTGGTATGCTGGAAGTTGTTTTGTTTTCTGTGTTTACTCTGTGGAATAATGGTGAAAAAAAATTTCTACAAGTGTTAAAAATTCTGCTGGGAGTCTGTCGGGTCCCGGTTGTTTGTTGTCTGGCATTTCACTGAGTCCCTGTAATAGGTTGATCTAACATGTTTGCTGTTGTGAAGGTAAACACGTTTAAGATAAAACTGCAGAGGACTCTCTGGTCTTCTGGTTTTATTTTTTATGTGCATCTTTCATAGAGAAGCTTCTCACATCTCATTCAAAAATCATAAGAATAAAATGAATAAGACTACACACAATAACACAGTCAAATCTCTGTGGATGTTTGACAGCCAATTTTAGAATTCACGTCAAGCTTCTTTTGCAGGTCAGCAAACTCTTAAGATCCCGTAAGGCAAAAGTGTATGTTTTAAACCAAGTAATAGATGCATTAAGTCTTCAGTCTTATATTTTACTTAATGACTTGAATATATTAAACTGAACATCCCTATTCTTTGTGTGTGTGTGTGTGTGTGTGTGTGTGTGTGTGTGTGTGAGAGAGAGAGAGAGAGAGAGAGACTACAGTGGCAAATTAGACTTTGTGAGCAACAAAGCTCAATTAACATTAATGATTTGAAATCATTAGTCACGCTCGTGAGTTTCTTCATAGTCATGCTGCTGGATATGTCCTGCAGATATTTCAAATATGGTTGGATGGGAATCTGCTTTTTAGGCTTCTGTGGCCCACAATAAACCTCAGGCTTCCATCCAGTGCTTTGGCCTATTAGTAACCAGACCTCAAGGTCTGAGAAATCTGACTAATGTTAATGTTGCACCTCATCCAAATCAAGGAGTCTATCCTTTTTTCACATTCTACATCTATTGTTGTTGAGTGGTATTTGTGTCTGTCCCAGTGAGAACAGAAGTTGCACAGTTGATGTTCCTATAAAATTCCCAGGCTAAGGACTGTAACTCCTACTGTAATGATGACAGTGGGAACACATCAGTTCCAGTTTACTTGTTTATCAGGTGACTGGCAACCTGCTGTGGTACTGTGGAGTCTGCTGCTGCTTCTTTGCACTGGTAGTCTGCAGAACAGGAGTACACAGCTTGGCTTCAATCCAGCTGTGTAGTACTGGTTATCAGCATAAGGTCTGCCCATACAAGGAAATTTTGTACCACTGAAACTAACATTGTACATGGCATTTCACGAACGCCACAACATTAAACCACTGACTGGTGAAGTAACATTGATCATCTTATTACAGTGCAATGATCTCCTGGGCAAATTGGTTCCTTGCATTAGTGTGGGTATTGCTTTGACACATACCATTCAATTAAACATTGTTGCAGACTGAGCACACACCCATCATGGCAGTAGCACTCTCTGTGGCCTCTCCCAAGAGAGTCAGAACTAGTCCGATCCACAGAGGCACAGCACTGCAGCTGAAAGGACCCCAAAGGTCCTAATCGACCAGTGTCACTATAGACACCCAGTGGTTGTGTCCATGTCCCAAGAATTGGAGATCTTTTGGTGGGTCAAGGTGGACTTTCACAATATTTGACCAGAGCTTTTAATGTTGTGGCTGTTCATTGCATATAGGAAAAAGCCAAGGGTCGCACTCCTGTAGTGCAGTGAATACTGTATGTTCAGAGTATGACCCACTTTCCGCTCCTCTTCCTCCCCACAGCAACTAAGACCCCCTCCTCCCTTATTAATTTCATATGACAAGTCTGCTGACACTATTGCATAGATCCAACAGCAACATAATATAAGCTAAGCTGCTTTTCTGGTGATCCGTTTGCATTGAGTACTCCTTGAAATAACTGCCATGTGAAATTAAGAGGATGGGATTCTTAAATTCATTTCCATTATCTCGCCTTTGGTTTCCTGAGAATATTTAATGTGCAGAATGTCACATTTTCAGCATACATAATGTATTCAGTCCATGAAATCCAAGGAAATGGAGCAGCTGTAGTCCATTTGTGTTTGTTCCCCCATTAGCCTCTTTTTTTCTTTTCTCCAGTGTGGAAGTGGTGTACCCACCAGATATTTTTTTTATTCTAAAAACTATTAGATGTTTTTTGTTTTTACTTTATTATTTTAGTGTAAATAAGACCAAAAAAAGGTCCCTGTTGCTTTTAAGTTACAGAAATCTTTTGCAGCTTTATTGTTTAGGTACATGCATATCAATACTTTGTGCTTCATGATAATGGTTTGTGAATTCTGTTTTATAGAATGTTTATTTTTGTAATTGGACAACATTTACATCTGTATTTTACATCATACAGTTTACATCATCAAAGTGGAAAGACAAAAAAAATGAAAGATGGAAACTTAAATCTGTCATCATTTCTTTTTACCCTTGAACACAGCATCTCAAATGATGTGACCAAAGATTTTCATAGTGAGGTGTATCTACTAAAAATCTCAGGGACCTTGACCTCACGATAAAGGTCAACCTCAGAGGTCAAGTTTTCTGAAAATTGTCAGTTTGATGCCAAATATGCATCTGCTAATAATGCGAAACACAGAAAGTGACCGTATTGTCAGTGGTTTATATTTATTGTAATCTCAGCCTTTCTTATTGCTGATTCTTATGTAGTCATTTGCTTTTGAATAACTATGGTGAATAAAGTCACCAAGGCTCATATGCACCCCATTAAGTTCTACTGAGACCTGTAATTATGTGGTCTAGAACTTGTACTTCCAGGGGATTTGCACCACCTAAATATTCTACTGCCAGGAGGCTGAGAGCTTAGCACTGGTAGTTGAAAGTATTTATTTATTTTTAAACTTGGCACTGAACCTTTTCAGTGGGAAAATCCTAAGAATTTTCCTGCTCTATTGGGTTTCAGTGGGAGTTGTGTTTTTTTTAATACAATAAGGATTTTCTAGCCAAAAACGTTCACATTAATGATTCTGTTTATAAGTGGCACCCTTAATAAAAGCTGTCCCAGATTGTTACAGTTCTCTGTTGTGATATTTTATGCATGCCTTCATTTATGCATGAGCACAACTTGGATATTCTTGGATAATTTCACAAACAATCTGTGCATGAGCTCTATTTCTTTTAATTTATTACTGACAAACACTGGGTGACTGGAATGCATCTCTTCTAAGCATCTTCTTCATAAAAACTTAGAACCTTTTCAGTATTATGCCCTCCACAACACTGCAAGTTATTTATTTTAAATCAGTTATAAATGTATCAACTGGGCAAACAGGTTTGACATTGCAAGATTTGTGCTAATATTAAAAAGGCAAGCTTGGAAAACCTGCCAAAGAAAGTTTAGTTGTATATGTCTAAAAGGGTTTTGAACTTGTGAAAAGCATATTGAAACATTCCTCTGTCCGTTCCATGCCAGAATTGCAATACATAAGTTTTAAGACTAAGAAAAAGTCCATGTTATTGATTAGTTGTATGAGGGTGTAAACATTTCTACTTGTAATCTGGACTGTTTGGAAGCTCTAGGTTGTTGTCAGTGAGTTCCCCCGGTACATCCCCATCCCCATAGTAATTGATAACCATCTATTATCCAACTCTCTTCCCTGTATAGAGCAAAGCTTGAAACCTGAGCTTGTATAAAAAATGTGAAGGTAGGAGATGGAAGTGACAGCCATCAGACTGACTGCATTAATGCTTATGCAAGTCTGCAGAAAGAAAAGAAAATCCGCCAGACCATTTCGATGGTGTCAGATCTCTTTGCTTCAGGAGGCATTAAGCACAATCTGCTGAGTAAGTTTAACTTGGATTAATTACACTTTTCAATGCATATTATATGAAACTAAAACACTTTTACATACTTTCATTTGTATGCACTGTGTAAGTCTAAACTGTGTGGTGCTTCTTAACCAGGCCACAGTGGCTGACTAAAGAAATGAATCTGAGGTTGCTGGTTAGATCAGTGTCTCTGCTGCCTCTCATCAAAAATACATCAGTTGTTTTCTAAACTTTATAGGAGTGTAAAAGTCAAGGGAAATTAAGGCCGTGTTTACACGACGCCGTTTCACCTGGAAACGGGATCGTTTTGATGCGTTTGCGCCTTTCGTTTACACGGAGCCGCTTCAAACGTCGGCAACGATGTAGTTCCCATTGCAAGGCCACATTTTGGCGTTGTTTTCATACCGCACAGCTTGTTTATGCGATATGCACATGCGTGGAGGGACTCAGTAGGCTGCGCGGGATGCGTTTCACTTCAGTCTCATTGCAGTCTGTGAGATAGTTATGAGAGGCTGCAAGTCACGGTCGATCTCCATGGCATTATTCACACATTGTGCATCCACAGCCTCGTGTGTGGCCTCGCAGTAATTGTGCAGGACAAAACATAATGGTGTAGCAAATGAACATGTTGTTTAAGAAGGGCTGTTAAGTTTAGAAGACTGAGCAGCACACGAAGTACTCGTGAATCTGCACGTGTGCAGAAAACTATGGCGGTTGAATGTGCAAGTGCCCCCGTTCTCAAAAAGCGCCGTTTCTGTCCGTTTACCCGAAAATGCAAGCCGGAGCGTTTTCGAAACGCAGCATTTTCACTCCATTGTCGTGTAAACGGGAGGCTGAAACGCATCAAAACGACACTGTTGTAGTGTAAACAGAAGGTGCAAACGCATCAAAACGACACCGTTTTAAAATGAAAATGGTGTCGTGTAAACGGGGCCTGACTTTACACCAAGGTTGTGCAGGCATTTGAAATGTCCTGTTTGTTGTTCATGTACTGCATGAAATTCGAACTAGATGGTCTGCAAATTATGTGTAACAATTTGTATCATAAGCTGACAGCTATCCCAGTGCATCAGCAGTTTTCCCTTTTGATGATGGTTGTGTCAAAAGCATCAAACTGAGGTAAAAATCAGATGGACAAATCTGGAAACAATGAAGACCTTCAAGTTCCTGGATTTGATTGTATTAGTTGAAGGTTAGAAAAGGATAGTACAGATGGCAGCTGCAAGAGCAAGACTTAAGATCATCTGGAGAGACAAGAACATATGTCTGTGCACCAAAATCAACCTACTGCGCACTCTTATGTTGTCAGTCTTGTTGTATGTCTGTAAAACATCGACACTTGCAGCACTCTCTGCAAAGAAGGATTTTTGCAGTAGAGATGAGATGCTAAAGGGAGATCTTATGCATCTTGTACACAAAAGATGAAGAGATTCACAGAAGGCTCAAGTGGGTAATTGAGCTCCTCACAATTGTTTTTTTTGGGAAAAAAAGGAAGTTCATATGATATGATCGTGCCTCTTGCCTTGTGAAAATTATCTTGCACGGAACAGTCCAAGAACCTGCAGACAAAGAAGATGCAGAGATGAGAGGACAACCTCTGAGAATGGACAGTCATGAATCAGATGGCGTCTCAGAGAGCAGTGGAGGACAGAGATACAGATTCAACTCACTGTGCTGGCAGCATTCTGTCTGATATGAACTGCAGCATGCTCTCTGATAATAATGTTTCATAAAATGGTACAGTATATGAACATGCAAATATTGCCAGATTTAAAGACAAAGAATTGTGTACAAGATGAACAGGACAGCCTTGCTAGGACCCTTTTAGGTCATGTTCCCACACTTAATCTAATTGAGCATATTGGTATCCTCAATAAATGTTGCTAGTTATTTTATGGTTAAGGAATATACCAAGGAAGAACTGGGGCTCAAGGCATTAGGCACTTAAGCATTCATACATTGTCGCCTGTCCTTTTGGGCTTGTGTGCTGGATGTTTTGTGATTTTTCTTTTTAATTTTTTTTGTCTGGAAATCTGATGCTGTAATGTTATAAACACAACCTGTGTTAGTAGAAAGTGATACTGTACCTATCATCTGTCTTCCTGTTCATCAGTTTCACCAAAATTCTTCCAAGCAGATCTTGTCCATCTAACATGTAAACACGTGGTAGCTCTTGGGATCATATTTAGCAGTGTTTTTCCTGCTTCACTGACAGTGTTTCTAAAAAAAAAAGAAAAAAGGCACAGGCTATTCCTCCTGGAAAAGTAGATGGCGGGGAGCAAATACCTTGAATGAACTACTTCGTGTGTACTGTAAGATTTTGAAGTTTCCGCTAGGTTTTCCCCAGGAAGCTGAAAGAAAGTGATAGTGCTGTAAGAGTATGTTTTGGAAACCGTGAGTGTTGTGTTATCAACTGAAAGATTCAGGGCAAACCAAATTGCTGCACTCTGTGCAGCTACGCATAGCCACAAAAGAAGTAGTGCCTGTTTTTGAAATATTGATTGTCACTTTTAATATCTTTACAACACACAACTGCTGTTTAGGTCTATAGCCTTTGGTCAGTTTCCTCGAGACATTAGCTGAGAATTGGAAAAGTTGAGGATGATTTCATTTCTCCTGTGTGGAGCCGGTTTGATTGTGTAGTCGTGGCGGGGGTGGAAGATCTTATAGGTCTCCTGTGTGCTTACATTCTAATGTCTCACTGTTTATTGTACAGTCTTTGTCGAGAGGGCTTAGTGAAAGGGTTAGGGTTGCTGTTCATATACTTAGTCTTTAATCTGTGTGTGTGCGCGTGCGTGCGTGCGTGCGTGCGCGCGCGCAGAGGGTGTTTTCCAACTGTCAGTCTGTGTAACGGACTGAAAAGGTTTTGAAAGTCCTCCATTGTATCTTGCATGTGCTGATATGCAGTTAGTTGGGGGGAAAAGATCTTTCAGCCCCGTAGATGTGACAGGACATGAGATACACAGAGGATATCAGGCAGCACATTAAATCATTCGGCACTTTTGGAGTAACGTTCTTACCAATAATTCATTCCGTTAAGTTCCTTGAATTAACACGAGAAAGGACTGGAGCTTAAAATCTTGCATGCTGAGGATATGACTAACTGTAGACAGGGTTGTGTCATCTACCAGTATGACAGGCTGCTGCAGTCACTGCAGTAAGAACAATATTTATTTTAAGCCCATTTAAGCCTTTGAGTATAAGCAATATACCAAACTCATGTCATTCAGCCCCCGCAGTAGAGTTTCTTTGTATCTGTCACACAGCAACGTGACAGAACTCTTCCTGTTGATCCTTTTTTGGTTCCTGACTAGTTAGTTGTATTCTGCACTGGGTTGTTTTTTTTTTTTTTTTTGGGTTTTTTTAACAGTTGTATTTGTATTTCTGTAGGCCTGTCTTTTATTTTCTAATAATTTCTAATAATAATCTTGTGTACCTTGTATTTGTTGCATGTGTGAAGTTAAAGGCACTATTCTTTAGATACAGTTACAGTGTTCTTGTACATTCATAACAAAAAGTCTTAGATGACTGAGAGTCTAGAATATGTTTTCTAAGTAGGTCTCAGACCAAGCCAAGACAGCACAATGCATATTGCATCTTACTCAAGCAACAGATAACAAAATACATACACTAAAATCTGAGCTTCAGTAGTCTTTACTGTTACTATACAATTACCAGTATACAATTACCTAGTGTAAGCCTACGATTAAGGAGTTCTTAAAGATTCAACTGAGATCTAAATTTATCCTGTCAGACAGACACGCACAAACAGAGCATGACCACAATCATAACAACATGAAGTATGGTAATTACAGTTAAATTTAAAGGGGCAGTTAACCCCAGAATAATTTTTTTTTTAGTCTGAGCTGCAGCACCGTTTATCCATCTAGGTTGTTTTGGTGTGAGCTACCCAGTTTTGAAAATATCAGCTGTACAAAATATTCGCATTTGCTTGAATATAAATGAACTAAATGGCACTTGCCTTGTGGTCCTTAAAGCACAAAACTCAGCAGTAATGTGTCCTTGCAGAACCACACTGTAGGCCACAAGCAAGATAGAGGAACTTGATTTCAGGGTGAGTGTGCCTTTAAGGCACAGGCCTCTGTCAAATGGCTATGAGATTATTATTCTGCTTTATTTCAGATTTCAGGGTTAATATTTTACAACTGTGGTAAATGGCTAAACCATGAAATATAGCAGCTACTGTAAGCTCTACTTATCTGCTTCGTCTCAGTTCTTTGTTTGGGTTTTCTTCAGCGATTCGCTTGCATGTTGATAGCTTAAAATCCACAGAGGTTGTGTGGTGGAGTTGTGTTTTATTGAAGAAGCTGCCAGGCAGCCCAGCAGCCTGTCCAAAAAGCCATGCTATGAATGTTAGAAACATCCCGTGACATTTGTGTCGGGTGGTGTAATGTTAGATGAGATGCATTATAGTTGAACCAGCTCATGCTGCTTTGTAGTAAAGTGGGCTAAATATGGCAGGTTTGTTTAAAACCCCGTTCCTCACTGCCTGCATGGTGATATGATACAGCTCATGTCTGCACAGCTTGTGCTTTACCCTACCAGAGCACATATATCAATAGGTGCCGGAAATCTACAACTGTTTCACTTGATTTATCCGTTTTGCAATGGTGGTGATGTTCAAACAATGGTGGAATTAATTGGCTCAATAGAAATCAATTAGTATTTTATAAGTTTCTTCTGGCACAGTTGTGTATGCAAAGTCCATTTTGTTCCACTCTCAAGAAATGGAGAAAGCCTAACCGTTGCAGTGTAATGACAAACTAGGGAGTGCAAGCATGAAAACATTGTACATATGTGGACATTTGTGTGGTAGGCTGTATAAGGTTGGCTGGCAATAATAAGAGACCAAAGGTTTAACCAACTGACAACCAGGAAATTACTTCCTGGCATCAGACTGACAACATGCTGACTGTACAGTTTGAGATGGAATCTGTTTAAATCATTTAGAAAGTCAGGTGAGGACCAAGGGTTAATACTGAAGTAAGTCAAACAACAGTTTGAGTCATCCACGTGAAGATAATCTGCTCCAAACTTTATTGTTGTCAGGTTTTTCTGTATTTTCTGTTGCAGATTTATCATTTTGATACTTTCATGCTTTGACATATTTCCAGGAATGTGGGAAGCAAAGATTATTTGTCTGTATTATGAAGATTTACGATGTCATATTGAGTTTGGAGCTTATTCTTACAGAGGAGGTATTTTTTTTACAGTTATCATACATACATATATACATGCATCATGGTTCATTATCTAAATAAAGGGCAACATGACATTTTAAAAATTTGCTATGTTTAGATTTATGAGCCGCGATAGCTGTGTTGCAAAAATTCAGATGTCAGAGTGGTTCTTGTGACCACCAACATTGCTTATATATAGTTGTAGCAGGCTTCTCTAACGCTGGAAGTGTTTGTGCTTAGTCTATATATAGCATAATTTAATAGTTTATATATTTGCAAAAATAAAATTCTAAATCTACAAAATAACTAGTAACTAAAGCTTTTAAAATAAATGCAATTAAGTGTAAAGTGTAATGCCTCTAAAATGTAGTACAGTAGAAGAAAGTGGCTTCATAATAATAATAATAATATGGAATACTAAAATACAAGTACATAAAAATTGTGCCCGACTGTACTAACTGAACTATTATATTATTCTGATGACTGAGATTGCCAGACGGAGATTAAATGAGAACTGTTGCATAAGAGGGAACGAGATGCTTTCAACAGTAAGCAGTAAGTCCATGATCCATGTACATTATTATGAATAGATAAAAGTCTCCATTATGGCAACCAGTAGATGTAGTACTTTTAGAATAAATCAATAAATCTAGGTTGTTTGAAAACAGTAGGACACTACTGCATTTATAAAATATAACAATATGTGTTATACTGCCACAGTCATGCACAACCATCAACACACAGCAAAAGCCTCTTTCACCTTTTTTTTTTGTTTTGTTTTCTTTTGATTAGAATTTTTTTTGGTGTCATGTTCTGTCCTCTTTAGTTGATAGTGGTGACCTCATATTGTGCAACTTAAAATTTTTGGCATTTTCGACAGCCTCAGAGGAAATCTACCAGGGCCAAAATGATAAGAAATGAGAATAAGAATAGCAATATAAATCTGAATGTGTTTAAAAAGCAATTTGTCAAACAACTGTTGAATAAGCAGAAATAAGCTGAAGTCTTTGGCTTCCAGTCTCTCCCCCTTTATCAACAACTCACACCCCTCTTCTCAAACTCACCCCCTCACTGGTAATATAATAAACCTATTATTGCTGTGAATATTTTAAAATAAATACTCTATTTATTTAAGCATTTAGGAAAATTAATATAACCCCTAAAATAAATAAACTGTGATCTTGTGTAAAATGTAAATAGAAACCAAATCTCTTAAACCTATATTCTATTCAATATAGAATATGAAAAGCTCATTTTGAATATGATGTCAGCAACATGTTTTAAAGTTCGGACAGGGCCATGTTTGTGTAGGATCCCCTTTTCTTTTAACCGCAGTATTTGAACATTAGTATGTTGCTCTACAACCTGTATGTACCTTCCAGCATTAACGGTGCCTTTGCAGATGCACAAGATGCCAATTCCATAGGCACTAATGTACCTCTGTAGCATCAGAATTGCAGGGTTTTGAACTGGATGGTGTCTCTTCTTTCTGAAAGATGAGGCGTACATATTTAAAATTCAATTCTTTAAAGTAACCAATCTCTGGACGCACTGTTAGTTTATTATCCTGATAGTAAAATTATATATGGGAATACTTCGGCGTTTGTTGTTTAAACTTCTTTTAGGCAGTATCCTAGGGTGCTGTTGAGCAGACAGTGGGAATTTTTATGTTAAACACTCACTTAAACTAAAATGTCCTTTTACATATATATATTGAGTGTTGTGTCCATTTTGGTCAGATAAAAGTTACTTGGAAAACTGTGGAGAATATGCATAAATTCAATCTAGTATTGCGCATATAGTTAGATAATAGGCACTTAGCTTAGTTCCATATGACTGTGGTGTGAATGGTGTGAAAGCTTTGAGTGCAGTAGAAAGCGCTATATAAGAACTAGTCCATTTACCATATTGTAGGAATTGTAGGAGTGCAACCATATGTTGCCTGGGATGCTTCATAAAGAGACTGCACGACAATTGTAGTGACTTTGACATTATCAGATCACACATCAAAGAACCAGGGGATGAGCAGTGTTCCTTTCTTTATGCTCTAATGGGTAGGGCATAAGGTGCTTCACCAGCACAGCATCATGAAGTACTGAAGAACATTGAAATGACATTTGCTACTTACCTAGTTTTGTCTGGATATGTGAGGCTAAACCTAGTACAACATAGGTGAGCGATGTCATGGTTGTATCGAATTATCCACAGGCCTCACTGAACAGTGTGAAAACTGAGATTTAAAAAAAGAAAAACCTTTTAAACATGATAGCAAAACCTGTACTGTCAAAGCAGGTTAAATCCATCCTAACCTCTGCCTAACTCCTTTATGGAAGGTACAGAGGGATTTAAATGAGCCTTGTGAAAAGTAATTGAGATCATACACCTATTTGGGTCAGTAAATCTATAAATAAATATGTTAAAAGAAGACAAATAATAACACTGCCATATCAGGGTTCAATATAACTAATAGCCTACTGGCCTGAGGCCCTGAGTCAGTAAAGTCTGTTGGGCAAGTTGACTGGCCAGTCACAGGTCCATTTGGACCAGTAATGGTGTTTCCACTGATCAATTCACTGGTGAAGCAAACTGGCTGAAGTGGATACTCCCTAATGACTTGTTTTTGTTTTGTTGTTTTCTTTGCCAGTATTTTAACTTTAGGAACCAGCAAAAGTCCTTCATCAAACCACCTGATTGGATAGTTTAAATGTAAGGAAAAGTGATCTTTTTAGCTGCTTCCATCCATGCTTGATTTGTTTCACAAAGTGACAGCTGAAATTAAAGCTGACTTTTTAGGTTTAAATTTGTCAGGTTTCTGGTAAACCGTGCTGCAGGCTGACAGCAGCCATCAGAGATACCTGCAGCAGAGCGAGGACACTTCACTACACTTATTTTACAGCTTTAGCTGATTATTTTTTTCTAATATAGATTTATAATATAAAATATAAAAATCATCTTAGAAATACTATATTGAATTCATCTAGCCATACATCCAATCTTCTGCTGCTTATGTGGGCCAGGTTTATGGGGCCAGCAGTCTAAGCAGAGAACCCAGATCTCTCTCTCCCTGGCCACCTTCTTCCAGCTCACCCAGGCAGTACTCCTTATCGCCCTGGGGCTAAGGCCCTGCCACCAAGCAGCTGTGTGCTTGAGCGCCCTCCCCATGCCCGGGAACTGGGCAGGGTGAGCTGGTCCCTTGTTCTTTTTGCCTTCGTAGGGTATTTCTGAATTGCCCCTCAGCAGGACCAATTTACCCTACCAGGGGCTAAAGCTTAGCTCCGGGATCACTGGGACACACAAACCCCTCCACACTGGTAACATGGCCGGTCACAGAAGGGTTTTTTTTTATCCCATATTTGGGAAATTCATCTGTCACAACAGTTAAATAAAATAAAAATACTAGTATTAATAGTAGCAGTAACAATGGCAGCAAGAACAAATTAAGCTTCTATTGGGTGATGTTTTATTTTTTTTATAGCCATGGTGGCATATATTTTATATATACATGCAGGGTACCTGTATAAATTGGAGTTTCTTTCTCAATTGGTTTATCCTTGAGTCAATAAAGGTGTCTATCTTTATAAAAAACATTTCATTGTTCTACTACTACTACTGCTATCCTACCACTGTTTGAGAATTGCATTCTGGACAGTCATTTTCTCAATTACACCCTGAGGGTGGAGTGGGTGAGTGTTGGTTTGGTACAGTACCTTCGGAGTTTGGTCTGGCAGACTGACAGGAAGCCCATTAACCACTGCATTCATGACTAACCCTGACCTGTCTTCCCACGCTGCTGCAGGCTCCCACAGTTATCCTCCCAAAGATATGACAGCTGTAGCAGATGCTGAAGCCTGGGGTTCACCTTTGCAACAGCAGACTTCAGAAGTTGGCGTGTCTGCTGGTGTACGCTTGGCTTTCGCTGGAAAAAATATTCCATATGGCACAATGAGGCCAGCGTGCTAGCACCAGGACCTCTAGCCCCATGTCTGGCAGATCCTGGTCAGGGTGATTCATTACTGAGAGTTGTTGTCCCCCCAGCCATACATCTGATGAATATTAAAATAATGTATTTGTAGACAGGGGAACATGACTCATTTAGGACTTTTTAAAATGTATTTTTTTACCTGCTACATACCTCTTTTTAACTATGATCCGAGTAGACAGTTTACATCTAGCACAAAGTTTCTTAAATGTCAAAGTTATTGTGTCACTGTTTTGAACCATGCCAAGCTTTTGTTGGCATTTAAATCTCAAGTTCAGTGAAAAGGTTGTGGTGTGGATGGTGGCATGGTTTGGAGGTCCTGGACATGACAGTGAAATGTCACGTTGATTTGTGAAACATACTGTAACATCATTCAACAAAAGCGAATCATGCATTTCATGAAAAAGTGTGCAAAAGCATTGGTTTAGCACAGGTGAATAATAGAAAACAGATGTGCAAAAAGACGAGCTCAGAAAGCGCACACATACATGATAGTACAGCTGTGTGTTGACCCTTCATGTATCTGCTGACTGCATTGGAGGAAGAGTAGGGGGAGAGCTTCACTGAATGTGGTAGTCCTGTGGCATCGCCACTCTTGTAGGGATAGGAGCCCAGATTTAGTGAACTGAGCAACACAGAGGATGATTGTGGTAGATTGAGATGAAATGGTATGAAAATTTCATACTGTACATAAATATGTACCAATG
This sequence comes from Apistogramma diplotaenia, assembly GCA_015052665.1. Classification (NCBI taxonomy): domain Eukaryota; kingdom Metazoa; phylum Chordata; class Actinopteri; order Cichliformes; family Cichlidae; genus Apistogramma; species Apistogramma diplotaenia. The sequence continues at coordinate 30,963 of VOQJ01003115.1, forward strand.
TTTTTCTCATACAACATTGCCAAACATCATACTTGATTCTTACAATTATGTTGCATAAACAAAATGTCAAAGGGGCCACTTTCATGAGACATACAATACATATAAAACTAAAACATTTACTAAAGTTTATTTCCATTTCAGAAGCTTATGAGCCACTTCATTAGTTGCACTGTAGTATTACAGGGTTGGAGCCTCCTTTTGCCTCCAGTAGTGCCTCAATTCTTCGTGGCACAGATTTAATAAGGTGCTGCAAACATTTCTCAGAGATTTTTGGTCCATGTTGACATAGAAGCATAACACAGCTGCTCAATGATGCAGCACAGTTGCTCTCACATTCCAGCACATCCCAAAGGTGCTCTCTTGGATTAAGATCAGTGCACAGTGCACGCAATATCACATTCAAAAAACAGTTTGACTTGATGGCTGAAAGCAGCTATAAGAAGATGGGTTCACTGTGGTCATAAAGAGATGGACATGCTCCGCAGTTCTCAATACTCAGGCTGTGGCATTTAAACAATACTCAGTTGGTACTCAGGGGCCTAAAGTATGCTAATAAAATATCCTCCACATCACTACACTGCCTTGTGTCAACACCTGAGTCGTTGATAGGCAGCAGGATGGGCAAAGTTTTTTTTTCTTTCTAGTCTTCTATTACCCAATTTTGGGTAATTGTAGCCTTCGTTTGCTGTTCTTAGCTGATAGCAGCAGCACCTTGTGTGGTCTTCTGCTGCTGTAGCCCATCTGCTTGAAGAATCAGCATGTTGTGTGTTCAGAAATTCTCTTCCATGTACCTTGGTTGAAGAAAGTGTTTAGATGGATTACTGTTGCCTTCCTATCAGCTCAAAGCAGTCTGGTAATTCTACTCTGAACACTGTCATCAACAGGGAAATAATTCCCAGAGAATAATGGACATTTTCTCTTTTTCAGACCATTTTCTGTGAACTCGATGGTGGCATGGGAAAATTCCAAAAGATGGATTATTTAAAAAAAAAAAAAAAAGATGCTCAAATGTGGTTTTAATGAATGTGATAAGTGGAAAATGGTTTGTAATTAAAAATATCACACTGATTTGATAAATAAATATTTTAACTCCTACAGTATCACTATCTGACAACAGTACCGTAGACTCCTTGTAAAGCGCACAGTTGAAAACTTCTAGATACAAACATGTCGAGCCAAATTTATTTTTACATTTATGGATACATAAATACATCTAAGCTTGGTGTGCAAACTGATTCCTCAGAGTTTTCTAGTTATATTGTTTGTGATTCTTGAAATGCACCGCATGACATGACATTGCAGCAGTTCCTCGAGGAAGTCTTGTCTGTGCCAGTGTTTTTGTGCCTGCAGGCAGGCTTCATCCCTTTTGTGGGTCTGATTCACTCACTGAATATTTATCATGCCTTGATGTTTCTCTTTAACACACGTCTGAACATATCACTCAGCTGATGTTTATCAGTCGTCTCTTACTTGATGTTCTGAACTTTAAAGTATTCGACTTCAAAGTGTTTGCTAATGAAACATACCCAAGATAAACCCAGCGAATTAGCATGTAAAAAGCATTTGAAGTGGAGTAAACTTGATAGAGCTCAGAGCCGCTGACATTTAGCTTTCAGCTTTTTTTAAGTTCCTCTCTGGAGTCAACCTTGCAGAAAAATTGATTCAAAGTGCAAGACATTTTACATGGTTGACATGAGACGCAGACAGACCCGAGCAGGTTCAATCATGGATGCAAATCCATGAAGTAAAAGATGGCTTTTTGGCTTTTGGGTTAGTTTTATTATTACAGCCTCCCACAGTGGATTTTAGGATATAAAGTCTTGTTTACTGTGGGTCTCAACATGTTGATAGTTCTTTATTGTGCATGTGTGACCATGGCTAAGAACAAATGGGCCTTTAAAGCCTCCGATGTCTGTGTGTGGTATATAATTTTCCTTTACGCAGAGGCTGATTCCTGTTTGTGCAATGAAGATTAAATTGTGTCTTCGGGGTATGGAGATGGATTAGTGTCTTAAGCACGTACTGTGTACAAAATGTGCCACATATAGATTGCCTTTCCTTCCTTGTCCTAATATCTTTGTCAAGGTTAAAGCCACATCTGATGCACTGTGCCCTTTATTTAAGCAGTTAATCACGTAATGGCTTCCGTAGGGGCCAATAAATTCTACATGAGAAAGTGACTGTGTTCATCTATTATCTTATTAACTTTGTGAAATGACATATTTATGGTTTAGACCCACTGTATGTACATAACAAATTTTTGCTGCTATACTATAGAAATTGCTTCGCTTTTAATCTCCATCCTTTTCTCATTTACTAAGATGAATTAACTCATTCGCATGTATGAGTTACAGTATGCAGTCTCACTTGCAGCTCAGTGTGTCCACTTTTATTCAGACCTACAGTGTGAGATGCATGCAGTGGCATAAATCTGGTCAGTGTTAGTGATTTATGCATCTAAAATGTCATGTCTATGGGCAGCAGAAACCACAATGTTTTAACTAAAAAATCAAATCAATAATTATTATCAGCAGTAGTGTGTTATGTCTTTATATCCGTTTGAAAGACAAAAGTAATTTGCTGTTGGCTGTTAAAATGATCGTAAATATTTCTGAAATGCTCTGGTCTTCTTTGGACACTTTTAAAGTTTCAGGTGCTTCTCCTCTTTTCCATGTGATCGCACCTGAAATCCTTTCTGCTGACATCTTTTCAGTAACTTTCTGGAAGGTGTGGAATGAGGTGCCCCTCCCCCCCCTTCATCATGTTAGGTCAGCTTCCACTTTCCATGTTTTTCATGCAAGCCTTAAAACTCATTTTTATTCTTTGGCTTTTAAATCAGAGTGAGAGCTACCAGTATTTAGGTTGTTGTATTATCTTTCATATTTTGGGATTTCTTGGCTGTATTTATTTGTGCGTGTGCGTGTGTGTGTGTGTGTGTGTGTTATCCTTTGTTTCATATCCAGCATGTGAATGTGTTTTATGAATAAATTTGGATTTGGAACAGAAACTACTCTTCCAAAAAAAACCCAAAAAACTACAAAGAAGCTGAAGCCATGCTGAAAAGAAGAAAGTGCATTAGACACAATTATCTGAGTATATTTTTTAACAAAGAAGAAATCACTTTTATTTGCTTTTTAAAAAATTTTTATTCACTTATTCACAAGGGAGTATACAACAGAATAGGAAGAAAGAAGTGAAGAGAATAACAAAAAATAGGAAATGACAAATTCACAGCACAATAAATGAACACGTTTGTAACAGGGGGCACTCTTTGATGAACATTTTTAGACTACAAACTTTGATGGAAATGAGGGCTTTGACCCACTTACAGGCAGACCATTTAGTCCATAGTTTTCTATGGGTTCCAGCTTTAGTTCTTGAGTAATTAGTCAGTTGTTCCATGTTTCTTCTGGTAAATCCAGCTGTTTCTGTCCTTAAAGGATCACATTTTAGCCGGGTCCTAATAATTTTATACACAGTAGTCAAAACTTTAAAGAGATGTACATGCTCACTTTGAATCATGCCATGAGGTATCAGTCCCCCCCCCCCCAAAACCCCAAAAAAAAACAGTAAGGTTGTGGTGTTGTGGGGTGTGGGGGTGGGGGGGTGGGGGGGGGGGGGG
>VOQJ01003134.1:10224-22167 GCA_015052665.1 Apistogramma diplotaenia
TAACAATCTTTATGCACTTTGCACTCAAAGTTAAATCATTTTCAGTAACCCAACAATGGGATTACCAAATATTTGCTCCTGTATGAGCAAATATTGGATAAGATTGGTGGGGAAAAATAAAAACACAGTGGTTTTGAAGAGCAGTATGATAATGGACAAGCTGAGCAAGCAGATGTGCCAGTAACTGCAGTTCAGTATCGTGGAGCTCTGACAAGCCCACAGTATATCTAAAGAATTAAAGTCAAAAAAGAACTTTTAAAGCCTGAAAATAAAGATGCCCAGGGCATCTACCTCCTAAACTTGAAAAGGAGGCTGATTCTAAAGGAGAGAAGCCTGTTACTTGAAGGCTCTGTCTTGCCTTCTGCATTTTGAGAGTGAAGTGGGCAATTTAGATATTCTGTTATGGTCTTTAAGATATTATGATGGAACTTGGTCATTAAGAGCGTTTTGTATTTGAAGAGAGGATTTTGAGTTAGATTCAATTTTTATAGGCAGCCAGTGGATACAATCTAATATGGGAAATATATCACGCACATATGGTTTGTTTGAAAATTGTTTCTCACTGTTGTATCATGCATTAAAATATAATTGTCTTTTATACATAGGTTTGTTGCAACGTGCAATTATAAACACTAAAAGATTTATTGTTAGACTTGTTTCAGACGGTCTAATTTAAGCTCGTTTCTTTAGAATTAGGGAGGAGGAAAAAAGCACCGACGGAACCATGGTTCCTCATCTCGGTTCCAGGTAGGATTTATTTTCCTTGTAACACACTTGCCATGGCTGACGAACGACAGGCGGTCCTGCTCATGTAAATGTGTCTCTTCTTTATTATTTCTGAAGACATGTTTTAGCAGCCTCTTAGGTAAGTCGTTGAACGTTTTGGTTGAGCATTAGTTAGTCCGGGTATGTCTGTGTGAATTCTCACCTTTGAAAAGTGTAACTTAATGTAACTTTAAGCCGGTTAGCAGCACCGGACATCAGGCTAGTCAAAGACTTCATTCAGAGCAGCAACTTTACTGTCTATTATCCTTTGACTAAAAGAATAATTTAATAAGGAAGCATTTATTAAAGACAAAAAACAGACAAGCTGCAGCAAACTACTTGAGCACCTATGTAGAACAAATGAAGATGACGGCAATTATAATGCAAAGGCAGAGTAATGTTTAACTTTCATAACATCTGATTACGAACCGCAGAGGACTGCAAATCAAAGGCAGTGCACCGAAACAGCACACAAACTCACATAAAGGGAGAAAAACTGCATGTAGAGATGATGTTGAAAAGACTTTATTAGAGTGCCTTTATTGTCATTATGCAGATTGTACATCTGTATAATGACAATAAAGGCATTCAGTTATCAGTATCTGGATAAGGACACATTTTTGTAATAGTTTCTCTGTACACCGCTACTGTTAAAACCGCATGTGTGAAAAGTTTCATTGCCAAATGTTTGACATCACTTTGCAATATGCAGCTGTCCCCCAAATAAACAAAAGACTAAAACATCTTGAGGACATTTGATGGCAGTGGCTCAGATAATTTAAACTGGTTCTTAACTGGAAACTGTTCTCAGTTCTTACCTAATTTCCATTTTTGTGATGTCCTTTTCACTGATTACTCTACATCTGCTCTGTGGTGGTGTAGCACATATGCATGGTCTCAGTTCTTTTAATAAAGCCAATTTCTGTGTTCAAATTAAAGAATCCTTAAGGACTATGGGATTCTATTGGTTTTATTTCCATGTTGATGAATCTCACTCTCTTCTTTCTCACGCTGCAGACTTGGTGTGATGTCAGATAAGCGTCAGCGTGCCAGAGTTCAGGGTTGCTGGGCCAAACAAGTGCCAAAACACTCAGGTCCAACAGGTAAGTGAAAGTGTAAACATATACCAGTGAAATGTGAAGCTCCATTTGCATGTGTTCATAATCTTGGGTCATTCATAGACTTATATACACATAAAATGATTTTACTTCTCTGTGACCAAATACATTTGTTCAACGAGTCTGACAGATCTGGCTGTCATAGATGTAGACAACAGATTCTTATTCTGTTTTTTAAACAGGTGCAGTCCAAAACAGTCAGCCCACAAATGCCACCGTGGCCTCTGGTTCTTGGGGATTTGGGTCCCAGAAAACCACGAAGACTTTTGAGTTTCTCCAGCCCACCAAGGTAGACTGTGGACATGAACAAGGAGTCAATGCATCTCTTTTGTAACAATTAAAAATACCAGTAAGAAACTTTTTTTCAATTTACTACAGCCCATTAGAGATGTGCCACCAGAGAAGGTGATACAGTAAGTGACTAATTTCTGTCTTTACCATCATAGCTTTGTTTCATGGCCAAAAAACATTTTTAATCACACTGTTTTTGGGTGTGTTAGCTTGTCATCTAGTACACACTTGTCTTTTAACATGATTCATTTTCTTCTGGTCAGGGAGGCAGGTGATTATGAGATCAGCCATGGACCATCAGGGTTGTCCAGGTGTGTAAAGACAAATCGATTCAAATGGCAAAAAGCAGAATGATAGTGTTGCTAATACCAAACAAGTTGTTTTTGTTGAACATGACACAAATCAGTGCCCGAGTTTTAAATCCACTAGGTGGCAGTGATCACATAAGCAATACTTGATGTGACTTTCAATAAATATGCTTTTGCTTAGTTTATATGATGATTTTTCCTTTATGGCTCCCAACAGAATGCCTCAGGTGACCCTTGTTATTAATAATTAAGAACATTTCATAACTTGTGCTTGTTGTATAGCAGGATGTACAATCAGCCATAGTTTTTAAGCATGTACATTATGACTATGTTAAAAAAAAATCTGATTTCCAGAAAGGCATTATTGAAGCAGTCTGTATTTTGTCGCTGAAGTTCACTTTTAATTTTAGCTGGTTATGTTTCCAGATTAAGAGAATATTGTAGGAGATAATCAACCAGAAATTATGCTCTGTCCTCTACTGTAAATAACAGGCAATCATTTGATTTGGATGATGAAAAATATTCCCATCTTTCCCTGTGTGTTTCTTTTTTTCTTTTGTTTACGAAAATATTTTATGCCTGGACAAATCCAGACTCTAACCCCTTAGAAAACCAAGATATCTCATTCTGTAATCTCCCTCAAAACTACTATATCATATATGTACAGTACATACTGGATGCCCTCATTCTACATGTATAGGGATTTAGTCTGTGTGTGTGTGTGTGTGTGTGTTTGTCTTTCTACTGTCAAGACTGCGGCTACTGCCTGGATTTCTTCCACAAGAAGAGGCTGACTGGATGTTCAGTAAGCTGCTTGCAGACCTTCCCTGGTCCCAAAAGACCAACTACAGACAAGGTAGGCACGTGGGGCTTAAGAATAGGAAGTGTGGAAAGGGTGAAATGTTAGTATGTGGTTGGAAAACGGATTCCCCACTGCAGCTTGGTTGTTTCCGTTTCATGTCAGTGCATTCATGATCTTTTAAAGCAGTTTGTGGTGCATATAAAATGCATTTTAAAAGTACCTGTACATCTCTGATCTTCAAATATTAGTCAATTTGCTATATTAACAGAATGCTTTATGATTTTAGTAATTTTAATATTTGCACATTAAATCTTTACTGCAAAGCTCACCACTTGCTGGTGCCTCTCTCATATGATAATTTGTGTATGAACTTTATTGTCCAAAACAGTTGGCACTGAGAAAACTCACACTGTGCTCTATAAACAGATACAGACTATATATAAGAGAGCGTGCTGAGATGAAGCCAGACTTTACCTCACAGTTGGCCTTTTCTCTCAGCTGGCTCTCGTCCACCTTTTGTGCAATTCTGCAGTAGCTCCATAGCAGACAAACAGCACGATGAAGACAAGTGATCATGATTTCCAAACACTCACCACAGAGACAGTGTGCGTAATCATCAGTGTTTGGGTTAAGAAAGAATGGAGGAGTGAAGTGCCTTGCTTTAAGATACCCTTTTAAAAAACACTGACTCAGTATTTCTGACCCTTTGGTCTCATAACTTTAGACTGTTTACTTTGAATGGGGTTGGGTTTTGTTTTGCTTTTCCACATGATAAGATATTTTTATTGGAATAAAAAAGCTTTTGAAAATTGATAAATGGTTGCACATATTAGCTCAGGAATCCCTGAATAATTCAGCACCATAAAAAGCAATGGCTGCTCAAGCAGTTTGTTTTGGTTTCACCGTATTCCAGTACCAGACAGCTGGCCAAAATACACTAAAGGCACAAAATTGTTTCTTGGAAGAGAACTAATGGTTTCTAGATAAAGTGAGGTACATTCAGATCCACTGAGGAAGACACAAATTAGATTTGGATGTTTACTTGACCCCTGCAAGACACTCACTAGTGACAAAACAGATGATTATTGTACATGTTTATTGGACACTGAAAGAAAATCCATTAAGAACTAATTTGTCAGTTTTCTGTTCTACTTGAATTGCCTTCATCAAATTATTGATGCAATATAGAGATTGATTTGAGATTTTACTCTATGTAACTGTCCACAGGCAGAGGTCTGGATTGGGGTTGGACGGTTTGGATGTTTGATATTCAAGACAAATTTTCCTATCCATTTATCCATTCATCCATTTTCTGCAGCTTATCTGGGTCTCAGTTGCAGGGGCATGAGTCCAGAGAGAGATGCAATCTCTCCAGCATGCCCAGGGTCTGGCCCAGGGCGTTCTCCCAGTGGGATGCCCAGAACGCCTGAACCACCCTGGAGGCATCCTGGTCAGTGCCCAAACCATTTCAACTGACTCATTTTGATGTGGAGGGGCATCAAGCTCCTCACCCTATCCAGCCACAGCACTGTCCCTGACTTCCACCCAATCTTGTAGAGGTATGTCAGCTATGACAGACCTTCAACATCCAGGGTTGAAACTGGGGGTGAATCTCACCCACCCCAGGATCCCTGCTGATTAACTTCCTCAGTAACCTCACCCCCAGTGATGGATGAGTCATCCCCTCATCCTCAGACTCTGATTCTACCACAGAAGGAATGTCAGTGGAATTAACGAGATCCTCAAAGTGTTCCCTCCACTGTCTGACTATGCCCTCAGTTGAGGACTGCAGAGTCCTGTCTCCACTCCATACAGTGTGGACGAGGGGTCGGCAAACCGCGGCTCCGGAGCCGCATCTGGCTCTTTCGTGCTTATGCTGCGGCTCTGTGCGGCTTGGGGGTCCATGTACTTCGCGGCCAATGGATTTTCATTTAGGAATCAGAAATATTACTCTTTCTGTGTTTCAGAGTTGGAAAACAAAAAACTAACCGTTTTCTGATCTAGACTTGATTATAAAAAGCTGGTGTAGAAATCAGATTTGTAGACATGTAAAACTCAAATTTGTGCTTAACTTATCAAGTTATCACTTAATTGTAAAAGTGCTCTGACGGTTTCAGAGGTGTCCGACTCCTGCTCTGTCTGGCCGATCGAGGCTCTCGCTAACTTTCGCCTCTGAGTGTAAATTAAACACAGATATACAGTAATTCACTCAGATCGTCTCTATCGGCTGGTGTTTGGTTTATTTCAGTGTTTCATTTGATCCTGAGCAAATCGGTTTGGCTGAGATTAAAGCTAAGCTTCATAACTAGATAGTTGTATTTAACTTTAATGTCTTACAAGCTTACGAGCGGTCAGCATAATTGGAAATGAATCATTCACTCATCTTTATTCCTTGAAGTGTTTTAACAGCTTATTTTTAATCATATTAATTTAATATGGAAAAACTGAGCAAAAGTTTGGCTCCATTTTAACAGCTTCTTTTTCACAGCTGCTCGACCTCCTCCGTTTTCTGTGAGTTCGACCGTTTCCGGGTCAAGATACAAAAAACTCACCACAAAATGAGAAATCAGCTTTCCACGCTGGATTTTTAAAATGCATTCTTTAATTTTTCTGGAAGCCGGTAGCCTGTGCGGCTTTAAGTGTTTTCTTAAGTGTTAAATGTCGCCGACCCCTGGTGTTGACAGTCATCTGACAATTTGCCAGAATTGGTTCAAGCCTCATCAAAAGTCTTGCCCTGTAGCCTTACCAAATTCTTCCTACACACTTGGCTATTGCCAGAGCTACACACTGGTTGTCATCTGCCTCTGGAGTCCCACAGACTAACCATGCTCAATAGGACTCCTCCTTCAGCATGACAGCTTCCTTCACCTTCGGTGTCCACCATCTGGTTTGGGGATTACCGCCACAACAAGCACCAACCACCTTGCACCCATAACTCTGCACAACCACCTCCAATAATGGAGGTGCGGAACATGATCCGTTCAGACTCTGTGTCCCGAATGATGTTGAAGCTCTGAGTGAGGAGGCAGTTGAAGATCTCATGGACCAGAGCCTCTGCCAGATGTTCCCAGCACGCCCTAACTATCTGTTTGGACGCACCAGGACTGACTCACCACCAGGTGATGACAGCTCTGCTACCCTCTTCACAAGGGGTGTCCAGAATATACAGCCGCATATCTGATGGACCAATTTTTAATCACTCGTCAACCTTTGGTCTAGAGTGTCCTGCTGCAACATTCATTTATGGACAGCTTTATGTTTGAGCATGGTGTTAGTTATGGACAAACTGAGGATAGCACAGAGGTCCAACAACAAAACACCATTTGGGTTCTGGTTAGGTAGACTAGGTATCAAATCTCAGTACTTTTTAAATATCAGTAGAAATGTGTACCCACTGTTCAATGCCAAAAATTGGCTTTTGTCACTTGCCCAATTGACTGAAATGAGAAACTGTGTCTGGGTGTGTGCATTTTGGTCCAGGTGAAGCATATGAGGAACCCAGGCTGACCTGCTGGTACGGAGAGCTCCCCTACACGTATGCTCGCTCCACAATGGCTGCAAACACACAGGTTTGAATACTGCAACAGGAACTCAATGGAATATTTTTTCACTCTGGATCTTTTGCAAAGTTATGTTAAAATCATGTTTCCAAAAATCTGGAACAGTGCTTAACTGGGAGAATATGGATTGACCTAACCTGAGTGACATATTTGCTTTTCCTGTCGCGTGTCAATATTGTGTTCATTTTTGAATTTGAATCTATTTTCATTCCATTTATTGTGCATCCATTTGCTGAAGGCTCCGTACTTTTCTTGCTTTTTTCCAAAGTGGCATCCATTGTTGGTAACCCTGTGCAAGGCAGTGGAGCATTCAACCGGATGCTGCTTCAACTCCCTGCTGTGTAACTTGTATCGAGATGGTCATGACAGCATCGGCTGGCACAGTGACGATGAAGCTTCATTGGGTGCCAAGCCAACCATTGCTTCTCTCAGTCTGGGTGACACCAGAGTGTTCAGCCTCCGCAAGCAGCCTCCACCGGTGAGATGATGGGAGAGTATGAAAGTTAGCTCAGCTGGTTCTGTTCTTAACAATATAAAAGTTAGTTAACATGTTTGGGGTTTTTTTTTCTCATTTTGTTCATAAATCCAGTTGCATTAAAGTGGTCATATAAAGTATTTTATTTGGCCCTCTGAAATCTGAACACACTTCTGACTTCTTTTTTTTTTATTTCTTGAGTTATATTGGTGGAATTACTTAGCTCAGAGGTAAGGGGGGTCCCCCTGGCTATCAGACAACAGCTTACTAGTGCTACTAGCCATGTCTGCTTGCTAATTGTGGTAACAGCAAATGATTCCGATAGCAACAGGACCTCAGACCGGCACAGCGCCAGGCAATCAGCCTGATCACCCTGTGAGGGAAAGAGGAGGCTGACATTAATGCTGTGCAGAAAAGCAGCCAAACTAAATTAGTTATAACTATACACAGAGGGAATGCTTTGGTCACTTGCTCTGTTTAGTCTTGGCAGAATATTTAGGGGCATGTGTTTAATCGTTGTCTGTTATTTCAAGTGTTTAAAGTATGCACTTCTTAGGAGGCAGACCTCTGTAGCAGTGATGTAGAAGTGATCTGGTAGCAAAACTGGCTTAACTTTTGTATGGGTGTTTGTTGGCAGCTCTTTGTCCATTAATATTTATTTATTTATTTAAATAATTTGACAGAACGTTACGTTAGGTGTTTGCATATGTGTTGAGGATTACCCACTGACCTGTACTGTGTGTTTATCCTTTAGGAGGAGAAGGGTGACTACACTTACGTGGAGCGGATTCGGATCCCTCTGAGTCATGGCACACTTCTGCTAATGGAAGGAGCCACACAGGATGACTGGCAGGTAGGCGCCACCAGGCAGCTAATAATTTTAAGCCTTGAATATACTCTCCAAGTCTGCTGGGGTCCGCTTAGCTCTGAGTGGCATAAATCATCAGATGGTAAGGATGAGGGTCTGTGAAGATGTGCTTGTGCCTGCCTGTTTTTTGTGTCTGCGTGGACTCGTCTGTAGAGAATTTACATTACAGTGCACCAACTATGCATGGACCCCAGGCAGTGGACTTCAAAGAAGTATAATAGGAACTATTCGGCTGCTGGGCCTCCAGCTGTCCATATCCACAACATATAACCAAGGCTATTCAAATAAAGTCCAGGTGCAGGATAGAGTCAGGAAATTTTAATTAGCTATTCACATACTATGAGTTGGTTACTTTGGTTACTATATTTCATTAATAAGTATATGGTGCAGGAAAATAGAAGTATAAAAATCACGTATTATTACTTCAATATTCCTTTGGCCTACCTGTTATATTGGCCATTTGAACTGCTTGATAACAGTAATTTTTCTCCAATATTATGTTATAGTTACTGCTAAAATAAACAACATATATCTGTGAATAATAAAATATAATGCTGACAACCTTAAAAAAACAGTTCTCTAATGAAATACTGGACTTTTGCACTATGATCCGAAGTAATGCCCTGAAAATGTCCTTTTTTGCTTGTGTGGTAAGGGAGTTTGGATGGATGGAGTGGCCTGGAGAGAAGAGCAGGGCTTCGGACTACTGAGTTTCATTTTATTTATTTATTTTTTTGAAATACAATCAGAGACAGCAACTGGGTTTATGAGTACAAGGTCTCTGTGTATGTAATAGAGAGTGTGAGTGTGTTACTGGTTTCTGTTGAAAATAATTGGGTCACACCCAGCAGTGAGATTGTTATATTACAGATGCTTGAATTTCATTATGGCTGAGTTTGTGCTGCTGGAAGAACAAATAAAATAGGCCATGCTGTTAATGTTTATAGAAACTAACAGTCACTGATATCACAGAATTTTATACTTAATATTATACACATTGAACTTGAATCTTCTGTTCCAAGTTAAAAGTTGGTATTAGAAGAACTTCAAAAGTCATTAATTTTGCACAATAGATAGATATTTATTTGATCACAATATAAATGAATCTTAAAAATTTTCCAGACGGCAGTTTGAGAACATACACAGGCGGTCTTTGTCCTCCAAGCTCGAGTCCTCTACCAGGGTCCTGCGCAGTATCTTTGCTGTTCCCAGTATTGCGCTCTTCTGGACAGCGATCTCGGATGTCTTTCCAGGAATCTTCTCGAGCCACTCTCCCAGTTTGGGGGTCACGGCCCCAAGTGTTCTGATTACCACGGGGACCACTGTTACCTTCATCTTCCACATCCTTTTCAGCTCTTCTCTGAACCCTTGGTATTTTTTGAGCTTTTCTTGGTCGTTCTTCTTGATGTTGCCATCACTTTGTATTGGTAGGTCTATCACTATGACCTTCTTCCTTTGTCTGTCCACCACTACAATGTCCAGTTGGTTTGCCATGACATGTTTTTCTGTCTGTATCTGGAAATCCCACAGGATTTTAACTCTGTTGTTCTCAACCACCTGGGCGTATCCCATTTTGACCTCAGAACTTTTAGGTCGTCCTTGGCACAGATGTTCCTGCTGACATATCTCTCCTGTTCCTTGGTTATGCCGCTCCATGGCATTCCATGTATGCCCTGCCTGCTAGCATCTTGCACCTTTCTGTTACTGTATATGCTGGATTGTCCCAGGGGCATCTTTGCACAGCCTCCATCTGGGGTCTTGCCTAGTGTGGTTGACCCCAGCCTCTGTCGATCTTGTGCTTAGAGCTTGATCCTGTGCTGCTATGATTAGTGCCTCTGTGCTGTCTCAGTCCAGCTTTGTCCAGCCATTGGTAGGATTTCTCTATATCAGCCACTTCTTCAATCTGCCGGTGGTACATACCGTGCAGAGGCCTGTCCTTCCAAAATGGTTTCTGTTCTTCCTCCTCTTCTTTCTTGGGTTTCTGCTGCCTGAGGTACTCACTAAGCACATAAGCCTTTGTGGCCATCTTCCTGATGTATTCACTGATCTTGGTTGTTTGATCTAGGCTAGTGGTTCTGACACTCGCCAGTCCTCGGCCTCCTTCCTTCTGCTTAGTGTACAGTCTCAGGGTGCTGGATTTGGAATGAAGCCCTCCATGCATGGTAAGGAGCTTTCTTGTCTTCATGTCAGTGGCATCTATCTCTTCCTTTGGTCAGCTTATTATCCCAGCAGGGTACAACTGGCAGGGCGTAGGTGTTAATTGCCCAGATCTTGTTCTTCGCATTCAGCTGACTTTTCTGGACTTGCCTTTCTTTATGTCCTTGGAGGTTCCAGCTTTCCTAGCAGCCTCTTCCAAGGTATTTGAATTATGAATACATCAGGAAGATGAATCAATATCTTATTCACTCCTGGCACACAGCTTGATGTCATCCATGTACAGGAGGTGGCTGATGGTTGCTCCATTCCATTGTCGGTATCCATAGCCAGTCTTGTTAATGATCTGGCTGAGATCTATGCAGAAGGCCTTGTGCAAGAGACCTCTAGTGTTGTTCTCCATATTCCCATTGAGTTCTTGATTATCTTTTAGGGTCCTGCTGATCTTGTATAGTTCTAGGCATTTCAGGATCCATGTGTGTGGTATTGAGACAGGTGCACAGGCTGGTCAGTGTGGTCTTACGGTCTCGAGTGACTGCTCTGTCTACCAGTAGTTGGTGCTGTGCTCCCCTGGTATCTCTGCCAATTCCTTTCATGTGCCACATGCTATGATGATTATTGGATGGGACTGGTGCCTTCTGAAGGGTCCTTGGGGATCAGTGTCTTATCCTCTAGCAGCTGGCTCATTTGTACTGCCAGATGCTGTCAGGGCACGTATCATGTCCAGTTCTTCATATGTGGCATATCTTACTGGTTGTTGTAGTTTATTATGGTTTATTATGTCCGTACTGCTGCATTTGCATCTTCTAGTAGACTTTCAGAGGCTACATCACATTGTCAGTCCAGGGGTCCAGTTTTCCTCCTTACTGTTATTGCTGTAAGAAGGTGATTGGTACTTATCATAACATGATGAAATTTTCCCCCTGACCTGTCATCCTGGCTCCCCCTTACCGTAGCATTTGTGTTGTACCTAGTCAACTTCTAGTTGCAATAATAGTTGCTTTCTTTGTATGTTGGAACACTGAGCTATGAGCTGTTTCCCTGTCAATTTGGATGTTGGGTTTCGAAGAAGCCATAGGTCCCATGTAACCCCTTTCCCTGTAGTAGCATTCCAACAGTTCCCAATTCTCATCTCGTGTCCATTTATGCTGTAACCTTCTAGTTCCAGTATCCCACTTACCTTCAGTATGCCCTGGTTCCTCAACACCTGATGTGGACTTTTAGTCTGGGCAACGTCCGAGCCGGTATGGTTTCAGTTATGCATTTCTTGCTCATATTCCGAGGTAGGCTTGGTTAGCATGAGGGGTCTAGCCTGGGGACCCTTACTGTATGCATGGATTGCCACTACGCCATCCAGCTGCTATTAGTGTCAGGAGTAGGCTATGAACCCACGCCATAGATATTCGCCTCACACATCTGAATGTTTCAGACCAATAAACTGCCAAATATATTTAAAGACATAAACACATAATGATTATTTAAGTGAATTTGAGTAGCAGCACCTGTCTCTTAATTCCTATGGAAGCAGTAAGGTTGATGTAGTTTTTGATGTGATGTCATGTGAATAATTTCCTTTTCCTGTGACTGAATATATAACATTCT
>VOQJ01003134.1:22187-42266 GCA_015052665.1 Apistogramma diplotaenia
GAATATATAACATTCTTTTTTTTAAACAAACATAAATGAGTAAATGAGAGGTTTGAATGATCAAAAAGTTTAACAAATACAGGCAAGGAGACAAAAATCACAGTGGGCCGTAAATGGAGCCTTGTGACACTCCATGTAGTGTTGTGTATATTCTTCATGTTTGACCACTTTATTTATATATTTTTTTATTTTTTTTATATATATTATTTTTATATATATAAAACCACAAAATTTGAAACATTTTATTTGTCTTGTTGAGAGGAATGTAACTTTATGATTTGCCAGAGGTATCCTGAACCATCCACTACACAATGTTCCCTTAGCAAAAACCAAGTGAAGTGAGGGAGTGAGAGATACAAACAGGATGGGGCACAGAGATGAAAGAGGTTTGAGCTTGAAGAAAGAGAGGATAAGGTCACAGGTGTTTTATGATGACACCCCCCTGAGTATCTTAACAAAGGTTTCATTATTCCTTTCAAGAAAAAGATCACTTCAGCCATTAATTCCCTCACTGTTATTGCAGTCTAACAAAACAATCTGGTTCAGGCAGCAAGGTTTAGAAGTGAACACTAAATATTTAACTAAACCCGTCACTTCTTTTGTCTTTATTTTCCCAGCTCTTTCTTTTCACAGTTGTGTATAAGCAAACCATGCGTTCGTGTGTGTGTGTGTGTGTGTGGAGCGACAAGTTGCATAAATGTATAAATGCAATCATTCTCTTATGCAAACAGTGAGGTGGTCATGTATGAGCACTTAATAAAGAGGAAAACTTTGTGTCTGTGATATTCTGCTAAACAGTTTAGTGTTGGCTTAACACAAATGAATGAATCTGACTTTTACCATTTATGTCCAAGGTTATTTTTTTTTCTCAGATTTGTCTATTATCACTTAACACTCAGTATTTCTACATAGAATAGAACATAGTTCATGGCTATTTTACATTCCTTTTCATTCTGAATTAAAAAATTTGCCGATGTTGCCAATTCGCAGAAACTTAGTAGAACTGTACTTGGCCAAAATTGTTAAGCACTACCTTATTACTTCATAAAAATGGCATGTAAATGTAAAATATATTGCTTATCAGTCTCTCTGTTCTCAACAGCATCAAGTGGCTAAAGAGTACCATGACAGGGGCCCACGCATCAACTTGACCTTCAGAACTATCTACCCAGAGCCAGAGGGCCATAGGCCGGGTACCAAGATGCAATTCACAGCCAAATAACTATAAATCTCACTCAGTCAGGTACTCTGGCCTGAAGAAGCTCTGATCTGTTCTTCATTTTAAACATAAGGTGGTAGATCTGAGGTGGTGTGAACAAGATTTGAGCTAATCAGTGAAGGTCAGATTTAACAAAAAATAAATAAAAAAAGCTCCTTCTCATATTATTTTCAGCTGTTTGGAGCAGGACTAGCAAACAGATCCATGAGTCATAAACAACACAACTTTAAGTCAAAGAAGGGGATTTGCTGTTCTGCCTGAATTTATGGACTGCATAAGTGATTATTAGTACCACTGTTGTGATTATCAGATATTAGCCAGGCAGAGGAAGAGGTTATATTTTGGGGTGGTACATCATAAAGTGTAATTGCTTTTTTTTAAACAACTCTGATAATTGTTTAAAATTGCATAATTTAAAAAAAGTGTTCAGTTCATCTCTTAGCACCTCAAATTGCAGGATTTATTTTGTTTAGTGGTGCAGAATCTAAAGGCAGATGCAGAATCCTGGTTGGAAAGTCTTTGTAAGAAATGCAACCTTACTGTTTCACCTGCCAGTACTGAGGTACAGGCAGGACACTTAAATGCTGCTGTAACTGTCATCTGCTTTCTGTTCTGGAAGCTCTCGGGCAGCAGATGTAGCATCAGAAACACTTAATAGGTTCTCATCTGGGGCTGTAAAAATACATCATTGTAGTTCAGTGTGTTTGAGAAAGCAAGTTTGATTTAAGAACTCTGAGTTCGCTTACATGGAGATGAAGGAAACTGGCTTTCCTCATTCCAGGTAACTCTGGAGCAGGTCCTGGGGTAATAGATTTGTGAAGCTAACCTGCTAGCTGGCAGATTCTCTTGGTCATACTCTGCATTCTCTCTTGACTGCTCCTGTATTTATTTTCAAGGTTTTTATGTTTAGACACAATGACATTTTCATAAAACATTAATCTGATCAATCTGTCATTGGTGTAAGAACAGAGACGACGTTCTCAGACATTGTCCTCCTTTATACAACTGACTTTACACTGACAGCTGACAGGTTTTCCGCCTGGTCTTGTGTAGTGTAAGCTTTACCCTACATCACTGTAGCAATCCTA
Organism: Apistogramma diplotaenia; assembly: GCA_015052665.1. NCBI lineage: Eukaryota > Metazoa > Chordata > Actinopteri > Cichliformes > Cichlidae > Apistogramma > Apistogramma diplotaenia. Next base: position 24,495 of record VOQJ01003134.1, read on the forward strand.
CATCTGTAGGAAGCTTCATACTCATCAGTGATCAATCATTTTTTCATGTTCTGATAAACATGCTCCAGCTCAGAGTTTACAGTTAGATTCAGTTTGTTAAACCTTCTTTCTGGAGCAGGCCCCAGTTCAAACATGTGTGCTATGTATTGGTGGTGATGATATAAGAACCTGCTCCTGCTTTTGAATGAAGATCATCTCCAAGACCTGTAACTTTCATGACTTTCTTTGGTTAAATAAATGCACTGAGGTGACTTTTTCCTTCCTGCCATGTTCTTTCCTGGTTAATTTAAGACCTCTTAATATACTCCTAGGTCTCTGGTAAACCTGGTTAGCATCGGGTGCAGATCTACCCTTGTATATGGAAGCTTTGCCTATTTCACATGCCTGCGCTCCTCATCGTCTTTTTCCTCTTTGTGTTTGTCATCATCTTTGTCCTCTTCCTTGTCATCTTCTACCTGCTCTTCCTTTTATTCCTCTTCACATGGCAAAACCTATTAACAGAACTGCAAGACTGAAAATGCATCTGCTGTGCCACATTATAAAACCATGATGGAACTTGTGGATTATACCTAAAATATTCTGGTTTTAGACACGGCATCTGTAACATCTGTGTTTATTTTTCGTACCTATGATGGCTCCATCAATGCTGAATTATTTTTGTATGCTTTGTATCCAATGCAAGCATCTAAAGTTAAAAGAGATGGCAAATTTAAAATGAACACAGTGGTCCAATAGCTACAAACGTTGTTACTGAAGACTTAATAATAATTAATAACAATGATGTTTAAACTCAAGACACAGCAGGGAAATCATATGATTTTGTCAGTGAAACCTTTAGGAACTATTAACAAAGCCATAATGATTCTACTCTGTGTGGTTACAGCTCTTACTGAGGTTTCTGTACACTTAAGCCAACTCAGGATCAATTCTGTGATTTTTTATTAGGAAATTAAACTACTGTAATACACTGCCTGGCTAAAAAAAAAAATTTCCACCAAAAAAAGTCACACTAATATTTCATTGGACCGCCTTTAGCTTTGATTACAGCATTCGCTGTGGCATTGCTTCGATAAGCTTCCGCAATGTCACAAGATTTATTTCCATCCAGCGTTACATAAATTTTTTACCAAGATCTTGCAATGATGATGGCAGATTCTCACCACTGTGCAAAGCCTTCTCCAACACATCCCAAAGATTCTCAATGGGGAAGGTCTGTGGTGGCCACTCCATGTGTGAAAATGATGTCTCCTGCTCCCAGAACCACTCTTTCATAATTCGAGCCTGATGAATCCTGGCATTGTCATCTCGCCAGGATGGCCATGCCATCAGGTTAGACTGGGGAGATACGGAAAACTTTAACCATCCACATTTACATCCAGTTACTTCACTCTTTTTTAAAGTTTTGTCCTATGTTACATTTGTTGATGCACTGCATTAATATGTCTTTTAAAACATTTAGTTTTGATAGCATTGTGGAATGAGAAGGCCCACATACAGGACACAGAGGCAGGTTTAAAAATAAACTGGTAATATAGCAGTGAGCCATTACTGGCCAATGCAAAAGCCTAAAAAGTTGACACAAAGCATGAATCCATAACTGTAGCACAACAGCAATAAGGAACACGGAGTTGACAGAGTACAGCAGACAGAGTGCATCTCACAAAGGGAAAGATACAATTTGTGTATCCTCATTTTCTCGTCTCACATCTTAGTATGCCACCACCAGATATGCAGTGGAGTTGAAGGAGACTTCTGTGTACTCTAGAGTATAGCTACTCTGGCAATCCTCTTCTTCCCTCTGTCCTTCAGATGCATTTTAGAAATTGAGACAATCTCCAATATAGCACACTGAGATTGATTTCTGAGTCTTCTTCATACATAGACTTGTTATTATGCAATGAGACTGAACATGGCACAGGTGGATACAAAGGTGAGAACTCTGACAGGAGAAGACATGACAAAGGCAGGAAGTTAAAGTGCTGGCAAGAAAGATAAAGGTACTAATACACAAGCAAGACAGAGGAACACTAGAAAAATAATAACCTTAGTAACACTGGACATCCGTAGAATCAAAACGGCAACCAAGGCTCAATGAGCATGAACTCACGATGGCAACAGTCATTCTTGAAGGATCAAAACTTTGAGATAGGTTGGCTCAAAACAAGCAAAATATGTGTGTTATGTAAATATACTGACAAGCATACTGTTTGCAAAATACAGCAAATGGGAGGAAAAGGTGCTCCAGGACTGAGAAATTATGTAACCAGTGTTTTCATTACTTCCAAAAATGTGATAATCAGTTTATAGTGTGGCTGTATCAAAATCATGAGTTATAGTGTACAGACAAAGTTTTAAGTGCGATTTTTGGTTTGTTCAAAGATTCTGTATTGTCTTTTGCATCACATTTAAATGCAGTGGCACTAAATTCTGTCCTCAGGTCCCTTGAATGGTTATGACGTTTTTTTTACGAGCACATTAGCAAAGAATACATATAAAGTAGCAATAATATAACAAGAAAAAAAATTATACACACATACAAGTATATGTGCATTGTTGCTTTGTTTTTTGTCACTTAAGCTTAAACTCATTACTCATGTTTAAGGTCCCCACTTTTTAATTAGTTTATTTTCAAGCTTAGACTAACGTACAACCAGGGACACATTTAATGAGTCGTAGCAGTGTCTGTGAGTGATTCCTGGTGATATGTTATATGTGTGTAAATTTAGACATTAGGTCACTGGTTATGTAACCTTAACCTGTTGGTACAAGTCCAATCATACCAACTACTCTCTGTGTAGTGTATTAATAGCTGTTTGTGTGGTATGGATTGGTAAATACATAGAGATTTATGATTTAACTGTTACAGCTGTGAGGAAAGAGGAAGCCTGTTAAGATACTGAAGCTTCGTGTAGCAGTTTTAAAGTACCATCTCTGAGAACAAACTGTCCTGCAGTTCCAGTGAGCTCCTTGTAGACAGGAGCTCTAACAGCCGAGATAGAAAAAAAAATCTAAGAAATGCGGATAAAATAAAATGCATTAAAAACTGAAAATAAGTCCAGGATTATGTAATAAACTTGCTACATACAAGGTAGTATCAGTCTGTACTACTCAGGAGAACAGGGTACGAGTTTGTGTGCAGATGCATTTTGATATTCTTTGTGTACTGTAAAATAAATACAACTGCATATACTCATTAGTGAGTTCATTAGTTACACATGTTCAACTGTTCATTAATGCAAATATCTAATCAGCCACTTAAATGGCAGGAACTCTTTGCATTTACTGTGGGGCAAGAAAGTATTTATTCAGCCACTGATTGTGCAAGTTCTCCTACATAGAAAAATGAGAGCGGTCTGTAATTCCCATCATAGGTACACTTCAACTCTGAGAGGCAAAATAAAAAAATCCAGGAAATCACATCATAGGATTTTTAAATAATTTATTTGTAAATCATGGTGGAAAATAAGTATTTGGTAAATAGAAAATAAGCAAGATTTCTGTCGCTCACAGACCTGTAACTACTTCTTTAAGAAGCTCATCTGTCCTCCACTTGTTACAAGGCAACAAGGCTGCTGAGTCTCTCCCAGGGTGCTTAAAGCCTGTGCCACTCAGCTTTGTGGAGTACTGCACCATGTCTTCAGCATCTACCTGCTCAACCAAGTCTGTGCACACCTGGATAAGCCAGCCAGCTCTGTGAGGTTCATGTTCTTTGACTTCTCAAGTGCATTCAACACTATTCAGCCTGCACTTCTGGGTGATAAGTTGACAGTGATGCTGGTAGATGCCCCCCTTGTGGCCTGAATTGTTGACTACCTGACTGGCAGACCACAGTATGTACGCCTGCAGCACTGTGTGTCTGACAGAGTAGTCAGCAACACTGGAGCCCCACAGGGAACTGTCCTCTCTCCCGTCCTCTTCACCCTCTACACCACAGACTTTGGCAATTGCACAGAGATCTGCTATCTTCAGAGGTTTTTTTGATGACTCTGCAATAGTTGAATGTATCAGCAGAGGTGATGAGGATGAGTACAGGATGACCGTGAAGGACTTTGTCGCATGGTGCAAGCAGAACCATCTAGAGCTCAATCTGACAAAGACAAAGGAACTGGTGGTGGACTTGAGGAACTACAAAGCACCATTGGCCCCTGTGTCCATCAGGGGGGTCAGTGTGGACACCGTAGAGGACTACAAATATCTGGGAGTGCACATTGACAATAAACTGCACTGGGCTAAGACCAGGAAGGGCCAAAGTCATCTCTATTTTCTGAGGCGCCTGAGGTCCTTCAACTTTTTGGTAAAAACTCAACTCGTTGTGTTTGGAGGAAGAAGAATGCTGAGTTGCATCCCAAGGACACCATACCTACTGTGAAGCTTGGGGGTGGAAACATCATGTATTGGGGCTGTTTTTCTCCAAATGGGACAGGACTGATCTGTGTTAACGGGGGCCATGTATCGTGAGATTTTAAGCCAAAACCTCCTTCCATCATTGAGAGCATTGAAGATAGGATGTGGCTGGGGCTTCCAGCATGACAATGATCCCAAACACACTGCTCGGCCAATGATGGAGTGGCTCCGGAATAAGCAGTTCAAGTTCCTGGAGTGGCCTAATCAGTCTCCAGACCTCAAACCTATAGAAAATTTGTTAAGGGAGTTGAACGTCTGTGTTGCCCAGCGACAGGCCCAAAACATTACTGCTCTAGAGGAGATCTGCATAAGCCAAAACACCTGCTACAGTGTGTGCAAACCTGGTGAAGACTTACAGGAAAAGTTTGACCTCTGTCATTGCCAAACAATGTTACAAAGTATTGAGCTGAACTTTTGTTATTCACCAAATACTTATTTTCCACCATGATTTACAAATACATTCTTTAAAAATCCTATCATGTGATTTGCTGGATTTTTTTTCTCATTTTGCCTCTCATAGTTGAAGTGTACCTATGATGGGAATTACAGACCTCTCTCATTTTTCTATGTAGGAAAACTTGCACAATCAGTGGCTGAATAAATACTTTTTTGCCCCACTGTAGGCATGCAGACACGATCAAGATGACCTGCTGAAGTCCACATTGAGTATGGGGAAGAAAGGAGATTTTAAGTGACTTTGAATGTGGTATGGTTATTGGTGCCACACAGGCTGTATTTTTTGCAGATGTACTGGAATTTTCTCAGACAACTACCTCTAGGGTTTACAGAGAATGGTCTAAAAAAGAGAACATATATGAGAGGAGCAGCAGTTTTTTTTTGGATGAATATGACTTATTGATGTCATTGGAGAATGGCCAAAATGCTTTGAGTTGATAGGAAGGTTACATTAACTCAAATAACCATTTGTTAAAACCAAGGTATGAAGAAATCTGAACACACAACACGTCGAACCTTTAAGCAGATGAGCTACAGCAGCAGCAGTCCACCCCAGGTACCACACTTAACAATTAAGAACAGAAAACTGTGGCAGCAATTCACATAGGCTCACTAAAATTAGAGTCTGGCTTCATGGATGGACAAAGCTGGGTATCATAAAAATGTATGCTATGTTTTCTAATAATACTGCCTAAGTATGTATGTATAATGTAAATAAAATTGGTCCAAGCACAGAACCTTGTGGAACTCCATAATTAACTTTAGTGTGTGAAGAAGACTGCCCATTTACATGAACAAATTGGAGTCTGTTAGATAAATATGATTCAATATTGTAATGAATTATTGTTCTTACATATGCACTGATCGCTGTGACTTGTGGTAAGTTTGTTTGTTTAACAGACTAACACCTTCACTGATGTTTTGATTTTGATTAGCTAAGGAATAATTTAGCTGATGCAGCTCAGTGGGTGTAGAGAATGAGTGATGTGAATGGTACGGAGGTTGTACATTTTCCCTGAACACTAAACAAATCAAATCTATCAACCACTAGTTGAGTTGAAGTATAGCTTTTGTCCACAGGGCAGCAATAATTCATTGTCTGTTTCAGTGAATATTTGAACCATGATCAGATACATTTAGTTACTTTCTACACTTCAAATAAAGGATTCGATTTGAGGTTAAGATTTTGAACAGCACTGTGGAAAATGGCCACTGAGGGATGCTATTCAAATAAATAGCACTTGACGCTATCAAGACACTGTAAACTCCCTGCAGCACTTGCTAAACTCAATTTTCTCAATCAGTACATTGGCTACTGTAACCATGACAATTACACTGATGGCTCTAATCTTCTTTTGGAACGCTGATGATTTTAAAAATTACATGAAACACGTAATTTTGTTTCCAAACTCAACTCACAGCTGCCCAAATCACACACCCAACCTTTTTTCTTTATCCTTTACACTTTTCTGTTAGTACTAAGCAGCTAGATTTTTGTGTATGGGTGAATTTGAGGGGACTTGTGTCATATAATGATTCTGCAAATATCAGTGTGTAACCCTCAATGTGTGTGAAGGAAGGGAGTTAATGAGGAAGACCCACCGTGAATGTTACAAGTTGTATAACAGGAGGCAGGAAATGTAGCATGCTGTGCCCAAATTTTGTGCCTGCTTAAAGCTGGGTCTCAAGGGGCACCGAACATTTTGTATGTGAAGGAAACATCATATGTTAACATCACATGTTAAAAGGTTTGGGCTGAACTCTGGATTCATTTTTAGTAATGTTCTAGACAACCGAGCTGGTGCATTTCCTTCAAATCTTGCACCTCCCTAACTCCTGGCTGTTCTGCTTGCTCTGAGGGTTTATAATTATAATTATCATAATTGGGCAATTAAGTAAAATTATTTTTATATGAACATTATTGTATAACTATATTTTCAAGGCTGTGTAAAATATAAACCAGAATGTAAAAACAGAATGTACTGATTGGCAAATCATTAAACTCTGAAAACCTTCTGTGTGGAGGGCGCATGTTCTCCCTGGTCCTGCCTCGCTTCCTCCCTCAATCCAGATCCATTCATGTCAAGTTAACTTGATGAGTCTAAATTGGCTAAAGGTGTGAATGTGTGTGACTGTGAATGATTGTCCATCTCTCTGTTACCCCTGAAATAGACTGGTGACTTGTCAAGGCTGTAGCCTTTCTTTCACCCTAGGATAAACTTTAGTCCTCCTGCAATCCTTAACTGTCAAAGTGGCTAATAATGATGGATGCATAAAATCCTTGAATGAATTAAAAATACTACAGAGGTATCAAATTAAAATTTTTAGCTCTTGTAATACGCATTTGTTTTGTAATTGATGCTAACATGGTGCAAAAATTTGAAACAGGGATGACAAAAGTCTAGGAAAGTTCTGTAATGTTAAGTAAACAAAAACAAACAAATAAAAACAGGGAATATCAGAGAAATTGTGTCTTTTGGAAATGGGTAAATAGGCAGTCCAGAAATTTACCAATAATATTTCCCAATGTGAAATGCACAGTTTGGGGACGTCATCATCTACACTACATAATATTATTAAAGATTAAGTGAATGTACAGAAATAGAACCCACCTGCACGTCATCAGACAGTAATACACAGGGTAGTGCTGCTAAATTGCATGTTGTTAGTTGTGTGATCGCATCACATGGAGATTATGTCTAATCAAAGTCATTTCTTACATGGATCAGTTGATCCATTGATAGTTAAAAATAACTCATTATTATACATCATCGATGGGTTGTACATTATGTCCTGGCAACAGTCTGAAACTTAATCTTTCAGACTGGATATCATCAGGTTGTGCACCTAAAGCTTTCTATTTGTCAAATTACATAATGGAAAATTTTAACTTTGTTAATATAAGCCAGACTCTTGAGGTTCCTGTGAAAGTGGTGGCTTGGCCTAAAGCTCTTATGGTCTGAAACTTATTGGGTGCTTGGACAAAGGCCTCCCAACTAACCTTTGCCAAAAAGCCACTCCTCCATGGCTGGCTCCAGGGTGTTGCTCCAGGACCCATATCCTGGTATCTTGGTTTTCCTTTCATATCAGTCTTCACACTCTCACTTTGTCTGGCACTTCATCCTTCACCACAGTTGGCAAGCTGGCAAAGACAAGTGGGAAATAACAAACTTCCTCCAGGCCAGTGGCATGGTCAAATAGGAGGTAGATCCAGAACCTAATTGTGTCAGCTGATTTGGGAATACCTCTGCACCCCCCCCCCCTCCTCCCTGACACACACACACACATGCACACACAAAAAAATAAAAAAGACTGAGAATATCTGTTGGAGGTGAGAATGGAAAGACACAACACTCCAGTCTCCATGACCTGGACCCAGATTAGTGGTGGAAAATTGATGGATGGATAATGTCTCTAATTGATAAAATTCTAACTAAAACTTAACATCCCCCTCCTTCCTTTAACACCAACACTTTCTAAATCTGTCTTGTAATTACTGGCATTTTCCAGGCTGCCTCGAAAGGAAATAGGAATGTGACACAATGGCTGACGAGCAAACTGCCGGGCATTCCTGTTAGCCACTGTTTGCTTGTTCCAGATCCTGACACCTGTTGTGCAGAGCTAGAAACATACGGATTTACAGGAGCAACATCAGAACTGCTATTTCTGCTAAATCCTTTTATCCCTCTATGTAGCTATGGAGCCACAATGGGCATCACACTCAATTAGGCCATACTCCAGAGATGTTCATGTTCACGGTGTTTACTGTTGCTGATGTTGCCACATCAGCAGGCAATTGTTATTTGATTGCAAAGCTTTGAATAGGTTATGTGATTTATAAGCCTCTGACAGGAATCCAGTGGGAAACATATATCCATATAAACTAAGTACAGATGCAGTGTTACATAATGTTATAATTAAATTACTAACTAGCTTCCGTAATAAATCTTGGGTTACACCCAACCACTGTGCTGACGTAAAGACTTACTGAGAGCTGACAATCAGTATTGCAACTCTGCATGCATTTCTGACCCTACCATAACTTTTGATCAAGAGACCTTCAGTGTTAATCCATCCATTCATTTTCTTCCTCTTATCCTTTTCTGGGGCCTGGGGGGGCAGGAGCCTATCCCAGCTGCCATAGGGCGAGAGGTAGGGAACACCCTGTACAGGTTGCCAACCTGCCACAGGGTCAACAGAGAGAGACATGTTTAGGATTTAGAATCACCAGTTAACTTAACCCAACTAACCGCATGTCTTTGGACTGTGGGAGGAAACCAGAGTACACGAAGAAAACCCACGCAGAAATGATTGTTTCACTACAGCAGCATAATACTGTTGGAGTTTGGTATCCCCATAAATTGGTCAGGTATAAAACTGAGGAGTAAAGAGTCAATATACACCCCCAGAGCTTAACATTGGATGGAGGGGTTAAAAGAGCAGATGGCAGTAACACTGACATCTACAGAGGTGAGCTGAGAGATTTTTACAGCGTAAATAGACTGCTCATTTGGGAGGTTGTGTTTGGTGTATTTAATGAAGAAAGTGAGGGGATGTTATGTGTGTATGACCTAAAGTATCAAATGCCTTAACTACCTTACAGGCTTTACTTCATATATCTAGGGACAGTAATTAGCTTTGTAATAACTGTTAAGATAACGCTTATAGTTAGGGCTGGATCAGGTGATCCTGAACTATCCCTTAGTTATGCACTCTGCATTTAACCACTAGTTATTATTAATCTCCAGCTCTCTCTTTTTGCCCTGTCTCGTTCTCCTCAGCCCCAACCGGTCGCTGCAGGTGACTGCCCCTCCCTGAGCCTGGTGCTGCCAGGCTTTTCTTCCTGTTAAAAAGAGTTTTTCCTTCCCACTGTCACCAAGTGCTTGCTCATAGGGGGTCATTTTGATGTTTGGGTTTTCTCTGTAATTATTGTAGGGTCTTTACCTTATAATATAAAGCACCTGAAAGCAATTGTTTGTTATCATATGGCGCTTTATAAATCAAATTGAACTGGACTGAATAGTCTCAGTGTCAATAGTACCAAATTTTCTGCCTTAATAAACCAAAATATCACTGTTTGTATAGTTTGCTTTGATGCTTTTCATGTTTTTCTTCGAGGGTGGTGGTGGTGCCACATACCCTAATTTAGAGTGAAAACTAATATAGCAAGTGTCAGCCTTGATCAAGCTGTCATGTGTGTTATGGAAAAGCTGCATGTGTTTGATCAGCATTAGTTGCATAGTTCAGCAAGCTAATTCTTGGTATAGCTAAACCTCAAGTTAAACACAATGGCATCAAGATATATAGTGTCAATTTAGAAGAGAGCACCCTGAGAGCATCTGTGTGTGCATTCAGGATGTCTGAATGCCAGTAACAACTCAGCAGCACTAGAGACCAGGTTATTACTGCATTATTCTGGAGAACCTAAACAGACTACCATTGACACACACGCACACTTTTTTTTTCATTTTGGTTGTGTGGTTTGACATGAGTGTCGTGCTAAAGTCAGGGACTTGCTGAGACACTGCTCTAGGGAACAAGCTGACCTTTCTCCTCCCCTCCTCCAGGCTTCGTGGCTTGCTATGATTTACTGTGCCTCCTCTTCCCTCTTCCCCTAGAGCGCCTCTCCCTCATTTGCCTCTTGTGTCATCTTTTCTTGACTCCAGGCTTTTATCCAGGTTGGCCATAAATGGTAATAATTGGTTATATTTTATCTAGCTGTGAGATAACTCTCTGGGATAGATGAATATGATTGTATCACCCAAACAAACATGTATATGGTAAAAATGGTTAACACAGCACATCACATCTCTGATACTGGGGTGGCTTTTTATTTAAGCTATCTTGACTCTGTGTAGTCGACTGCATGTAGAAAAGTTTGGATTTTACAGTTTTTACCTTTTTTAAATTTCTGGTATGTTTTAATAAATTGTATCTTTTTATATCACTGTTGTGAACTGGTGCTTTAAAGGGTTTTTTTTCCCAACGTTAATTGAACCAAGAAGTGAAACCACTGAGATTAAGAATCTCTTGTGAGAGCCTCCTCGGCTGACATGGGCAGCATTAACATAACATGTTTTTCAGGGAGAACATGCATACTCCACACAAAAGGTCCCTACCAGGTTTTGAACCCAGGATCCTCTTGCTGTGAGGCAACAGTTTCAGCCACTGAGCCACCATGCTGTAAATACAACTGATTTGAATTGTTTTGATTTTATTTTTGGTAAATTGTTTGTTTTATTTGTGTCTAAGTATTGGGACATGTGAGGGGGTGAATTTAAACCTGCTTGACCTTTATTCCATCTCTCGTATGATACATAAGAGAAAGGCTAGAAGGATAATCCCCAGAAACATTTTTGGTTAAAAGCAGCAAAACATTTCACATGTCAGTCCATCATATTTTCATTTAAGTGGCTTGTTCTATATTTGGAATAATGGAAAACATGACCTCAGCTGGTCCTAATACGTCTCTCCCACTGTTTTTAGTATCCACCCCCTGCCTCCTGAAGACACGGCTTTCCTGTGTGAGATTTAGAAGCTGGTGCTTATGTCTCATGTTAACAGACACATCATCAGTGGCATCTTGAGAACTGATTATAATGCATCACCAATGCGCTAACATTTCACAGGCTTCACAGTGATGTATACAGTCTGTGTGTTACAAGAGATAAGATCATACACATGAATCCGCTTACAGTAGCTTCTTAACGACAGATCCAGAGTACAATGGAAATAAATCAAGCAGACACACGTTAACCAGGGAATCAGAAGGACAGAAAATAGGACAAGACTACTGAACAGCTTTAGAACAGGGAAAATACTTGGAATGCCTCAAAGGCAGACAAACCTAGAATAAAGCCGGGGTCTTTTGCTGGATTGAAACCTTCAGGTGTCCTAACGAGCTATTCAGATCGTTAAAAGAAACTCACACTTTTAAAAGAAACTCACACTTTTTGGAAAAAGCCAAAAATGGGTTGATTAAAACTTTGCAAATATGACATCAGATGCATCTCTTCCTGAAATCAAACTGTAAACAAAATGATTCAACAAAAAACAAAAAACTTTTATCTGCAAGACTTAAAGGCATTATGTGTTTGTGGAAGCACGTGACCGTGTAGCATAAACAGACACAGTGTTCCTGCTTCAGAATTCTTCCCAGTCTCAAGTCTCAGTTTATAAATAACTGTGTTGTCCCTATGAAGTCTTACGGCATCAGTCTCAAGAGAGGGAGGGAAGGGGGACCAGGCCAAGTGCCAGAAAGAGAGTGGGTTGATTTTTACTAGCAGTATTTCTGAACAGAAAAAAAGCCACGTCGCTCTATAAAACTACACCAGAGATTACAAATGTCATCTATATAGCACCTACTGAGCTTGTTTTAAATCTACAGTACAACTATTACAGGCTAACTGTAGCTGGTGTTGGGATGGGTAGCCTAGCTTAACTTAAAGACTAGCAGAAGGGGGTAATATACACTGCTCAAAAAATATTAAACACTCATATATGTAACACAATGCCAAGGAGGAAACAAACACCAACAACAATCTTGATGTCGCCCTTAAATCTGGAAAGGGTTATGAGGCTATTTTCAAACAATTTTAAGTCCATCATTCCAGTGTAAGACAGATTATTCACAAGTGAAAAACATTTATACATCAGTTGCATCAGTGGACATCCCAGCACATTCATTCCAGACTCAGATTGTGCAAATTGTGCTCAGAGAAAATGAACGAAAGCCAAGAGCCACGTCTCAGACTCAGACGTCAGCTAGCATGTTAAAGGTCATGAAAGTACATTTAGAAAAAGACAAGTATGGCTTGTTTGAGAGGGTTGCCAAGAGAAAGCCTTTTTTTTCATAAGGAACAATGCAATCACTGCAGTTATTCAAGTTATTCAGTGGTTCTACTAGCTACTGAATCTTCGGGTGTACTTAGTTTTTCACAAGACTGCATACTGCATACAACACTTTTAAATCAGAGTTTAGCATCAAGTCAGTTTCTTCTGGGATGTTGATCTGGTCAGTTAAGTAGCAGAGGGGGTTGTTAATCATTTTCTGCTGTTTTGGTGTTAATAAAATTGACTACAGGTGAGCTAGAGGGGCAACAATGACACAACTGCCAAAACAGGAATGGTTTAACAGGTTGCATGTTACAGCCACTGACATTTTCCTCTCCTCATCTTTTCTGATTGTTTTCACTAGTTTTGGTTAGAGCCAGTTTCACTACTAGCAGCATGAGGTGATACCTGGACCCTACAGAGGCTGCACAGGTAGTACAACTCCTCTGGGATGGCAGACCAATAGGTGCCATTGCCAGAACGTTTGCTGTGTCTTCTAGTATAATGTCAAGAGCATGGAGGAGATTAAGGAGACAGTTATTCTAGGAGGGCTGCACAGGGCTGTAGAAGGTCCAAACCCAGGACCAGTATCTGCTTCATTGTGCAAGGAGAAACATAAATAAGCATGAATAAGAATGGTGTGAATGTCTCTGACCAAACAATTACTTCATGGGGTGGCCATTGGCACAACATCCTCTAGTAGGGACTGTGCTCACTGCCCAGTACTGTGGTGCCTGATTGGCATTTGCCATAGAATACCACAATTGGCAGTTCCACCACTGGCACCCTGTGCTTTTCACAGGTGAGCAGCAGGTTCACCCTGAGCACATGCGACAGACATGAAAGGGTCTGGAGATGTCATTGCGAACATTATGCTGCCTGTAACATTGTTCAGCATGACCAGTTTGATGGTGTCAGTGATGGTCTGGGGGGACAGAGACCTCCACAGAGTAGGCTAGAGAATTGTCAGACCCTACACTGGTGCAGTGGGTCCTGGGTTCCTCATGGTGCACAGCAATGCCCTGCTTCATGTGCCGAGTGTATGCAGGCAGTTCCTGGATGATGAAGGAATTGACTGGCCCCCACACTTGCATGGCCTAAATCCAATAGAACACCTCTGGAACATTATGTTTCAGTCCATCTGACCCTGCCAGGTTCCACCCCAGACTGTCCAGGAGTTCAGTGATGCTCTGGCTTTTGTTTCAAGTAATAGTTAAAGCATAATGTCTCCTTAATAATAAATATATTATAAATGTACATTATTGTTCTACAGTATGTGAAGAACAAGAGAAGAAGTCCAGTACCTGAGCTATGTGACTTCATTATTGTTCCCCTCCTTCCTGCGGCTCACTGACATTTCGTGGTGGCTGCAGGAGGATTTGCATGTTCAGGAATGTGGCCTGTGGAGTGTACCTCACCTTTTGAACTTGTGGTTCTGGGTAATGGGTCTCTCAGACTCTATCTTTTGATTTCTCTCTTTTTCACATTCTCTCCTTCTCATTTCATCCACATAAACTATCAATTTACATTTGTATGAATTTGTTTTTTCCTATGATTTAAAAAAAAGGATTATCTTATCTTATTTGAGGCTGCACACTTCTTGTTAGCAGTGTACACATCTAAACACACCTTGTGTCAGTCTGTCTCCTGTGACCTTGCAGACATAACTCATGCAAAGGGATGTAGGGCAGTGTGGCCTAAAATATCTGACAGACTATTTTGAATTGCCCATACAGAGACTGAAATAGTGCAAACTACAATGTGCTGCTTAATCAGACAAATGTGTTTATTGTTTGGTGCTACTTCTGTAGTTTTGTGTATCGAAAACATATATGTTGAATACAAATCGTTGCCGTAGTACATCTCTCTACCTATGTGCTGTAAGAATCACGCTATTATTAACCAAACTCATGACTTACAGTTAGCCTTGTAATTCTAACCAGCACATACTCATGACACACATGTACACCTATTTGCATTTACACTCCAATAAAGTATCATCTCATGAAAGCTGAGCCATGTTTTCTAATAGGACTCTGATATTTATATACACACTGTATAACAGATTAGGTCTTATTTGGAATTTTCTTCTGGTGGCAGGTCTCACGGATCTTCATTAACATGCAGTCTATTGCTTGTTGAGGTGCAAATATGTTTCAAATCATCCTTGAGGTTTTTCAAAATTAGGATAAATCTTTGCTTCCTAGTTTAGTCCTGAGTATGGGAAGGGGCTGGGAAAGCTGGAGAGTGCAAAGTCTGAGAATAAATGTGCTGTAGAGTCAAACCAATGAATTCAATGTGGCTAAAAATTGTTGAATTGCTTCAGTACTGAGTCTGAGTAATAATTCTTTATGCATGAATTGCAAAATCCTTTGTCACAGCTGTTGCTAAACTTTTTTCTGTAGGTCCTTCCATTCCTAATGAAATAAATTTGAAGCCCTTGTATGTCCCTGTGTGCATGTATAACATGGCAAAACATTAACTGTAATGTATACAGAAATGCAGCTTCACACACACACAAAAGGAACAAGTCACTTCTTTAAATCTCCAGATGATGTCTTATTTTGTTTGTTGCGTGTCATACCATCAGAAGCTATTTTGAGACATGCTGGGATCTCTGGTCATTCACTTTGGTGAAGCCGGGAATCAGATAGGCCTCATCAAATTTTGTCATGTTTGTCTTGGTAGTTATGGCATGTGGTGTAAATTGAGTGTCTGCTCTATGTTTACCTGGCAGTACTTTTACAAACTTGCATTACTAGCAGTGCAGAAACATACATCTTTGTACCACCTTCAGACAACTGTTGTTGTGAATTTGTGTTATCTATGTGAATAAAACGAAATAAAAATAATAAAATATAAGTTTTTAACCATTTATCTTACTCGTTTTGGCGAAATATTTCTACAAACACAAACGTATCCAAAAAGTCTGAAATAATATATTTTTTTAAAAAAGTATTTATACATGTTTTGAGTTTCAAGCCAAGGAAGGATGAATATGGAAAATCAGGTAACATTCTAACCAATTTTTCAAAACAGTGTCCTTCCTCTAATCTCTTCTTTTCAAATTAAACTCCTTAATTAACAGATTATAAAAACAAGTCCAGGGGAAAAGGATTTCTTACCATTGTTTTACCAAACTGTGTCCTTGTGTACAACACGTGCAGCACTGTCTGGTTCTGTTAGAAAAACATGTCATCCCCAAGGACATACGCACCAGCTCTTGGCCTACTTGGTTCTTGCTGAGTACACTTGTTATCAACTGTGGAGCGTTTATGCATGGACAACCCCACATCACGTGTCTATGTCTTAACTGTCATCTAATGTCATTTGACTGGTAACCTATGGTTTGATCCTGGTGTACTACATCTTACTTAGATCTACTCAAAACAGAGCAAAGGCACATTTGCAAGCTCATATCCATGCGGTATAATGCTGCTTAGTGTGTATGAGTGTATCTGCGAAGTGTATGTGTAAGAAACAAGACCTTGTTGTCCAACTAAGTTCTCTGAGGTGTCATCAAAGGAATGGGTGACGAAATAAGGGGTGCCGTTTTCCACTTGTGGAAACTCCCCAGTGACAGCAAAGGAAAGCCCATGAGGTCAGCCCTTGCAATGCAAATCCACTGTGACTGATAGTACACGGCATGATGTGCATTATGCTGTCAGTGATACTAAAAGTTAATATTAGTGAGAGTTAAGAGGACAGGAAGTAGAGCAAATAACACTCAGGTTTATCTATGAGTTCCTGGTCTTTGTGCAGCTTTGCCCACTGTAATACTGACCGTGATACCATTTATAGATATTTGTGTCAATGACTTACATATGTATGTTTTATTTTGGGGTGCATTTTAAAAACTAATTTTAGTGCTTTTTTTTTGATAATCATAATCATAATCCCAGCTTAATGAGCTGCTCATTAGTTGTTGAGACTACATAGTTTCATTGTAGCTGGTGACTATATAAAACACAAAATAAAAAGACAAAACATTAATTAATCTGAATTACCACACTAGTAATCACAGTACTGGACAGGAAAAATGTATTTTAAATATATTTATGCACCATATTATTATCAATAACTATCACTCCGTATCTGCCCTTAATTTTGCTCATGACATTACTGTATGTGCCAGTAGTAGCTGCAGCCTGCAGCAAGCGTCTCAGCAGAGAGTGCGAGTGACTAAGCATAAATTAAACATAACAGAAGATACTACATCTGTTTTGTTGTGATATTTACCATGTGTAACCACGCTGAGGTACATTGATTCAACTTTTTTCATGATTTTTTTTTCTTCCACGTGGGTTCACTGAACCTGTCATTGCTTACATGAACTTTTAAATAGAGAATGATATAGCAAACTTTTTTAATGTTAGAAATGGATGGGCCAGATTAGTCAGTGATTTTCATGTTTCACTGGAGAAACTGAGACCATGAGATGTGAGTATTTCTCACATGACTTCTGACTTGTGTCACATGTGGAAAAACAAAAACATTTGTCGGCTGCAGTGTGAACTTTGCTGAACCAGCCAATCTACACCAGCCCTGACCTGCCAGCGTCAGCACTGACACTGATATATTTAATCATTACAGTTACAGTCAAGATGACGTGATTGGGATGATGCTGGGGCTGCTGATCACTCTGTGCTGGTTCACGTTTGAGTGTACTGATCAACAGTGACGTTCACCACATGAAATGCTGAGAAACCTGTATCCATTTTTCTGGATTCATAATTTATACTGTCTGAATTGAGATGCCTATGGTCCTTGAAATTCTGTTTTTAAACAAAACCTTGGTAATTTTGATGATCTAAAATGCTGCAGTTGTTAGGGTTAAATTTACCAGATGCATTCACTGGGTAGCCTCCCCATTTTTCTCTCAACACAGTAATCACTCATGACATGATAATAAAACAATACTTACACAGAGACACCATGCTGTCAAATTTAGATTTTGTGTACATAGTTACAAGAGAGCAGCTGAAATTGGTGATCTGACTGAAATGCTTTTTATGGTGCCATTTTCAGCTCAGCTGCACTCTGTGGCATTTGCTCATCATATCAGTTGTTGAGCTGTCA
>VOQJ01003134.1:45746-59621 GCA_015052665.1 Apistogramma diplotaenia
TTATACATATATGTTTGTCATATGTACCTAAATAAATATTTTCAAAAAATTTAAACCATTTTCTGTTTTGCATTATTTTTATATTCCTGTTTGGGAAGTATTGTTGCAGAAACAAAACAAAACAATAACTTTAGAAGATAATGATCAGTGCATTATTAATCTAATTTCCATCAATAAAACTTCTGGTAAAATGAGGACAATGAACAGAGACAGTAAACTCATGGCCTACAAAAGCCTTAAGTGGCTTTCCATCACCAGTGTTATTGTTAAGATACTGTAAGCTGATGTCTGACTCACTTGTAAACACTCAACACATCACCAGTGTCTGCAGCAAGCGTGCTTGCTGGGATGGTGACGCACTTTCAGTAATGTTGGGTTTTCATCAGCAAACGCTGTCACAACAATCTCAGCCCTGCTCTGAACAGTCCTCTGTGCAGCCACACAGTGAACACTGCAGCCATCCCCACATTGCTAATAGCTCTCTTCTCATAATCTACTTGTTGACAAGTAGAGTGTGGTGCATACAGTAACTTCCAGAGGAGGACAGTTTTACTAGAAAACTTGATTGAGTCTCATAGAGCTTGAATACTTAATCTACAAGACAAGAATGAAGTACATTGACTTAAGTGTTGGTCTGTGATACCTGTGTGGCAAGGAAGCATAATCACAGAGTGGCATGTACTAAAAATGAGACAGTAGTGACAGGATGAGGCAGGATTTATTCAGTATTTTTCTTATTGTGGGGAAGTCCCATGAAAACACAAAAACACTTCTGTTACCCTGCCAGTAGCACTCATGCAGCCTACTTGCCATTAAGTGTGAGGACCCAGAATACAGGAAACACTAAGGAAAATAACAGGCCAGGACGAGACGAGGCAAACAAACACAGGGGAAGACAGAGGAGACACCCGGGAACACAGCTGCAACTGACCAAGAAAACTAGATACCAAATGGACAAGACAACAGTTAACAAAATAAAACAGGAAATAACAGGGGAACATCACAGATGACACAGAATATACAGAGAACGGCGTGGAGGCAGGGTAAACTGAAAAGAGGAATAACAGTAACTGTGAAAAAAACACAAAGCAGAAAAAAAAACACAACAACCAAGAAACAACCTGAAGATAAATAATCAACAGAATTAGAAGTCCCAAAAATCAAAACTCCATGATGGGTCATGGAAGACAGTTAGAAAAACATTGTAAGACATTTATTCATACTTTTCAATAACACCTGCACTCTCAAGAGAAATGGCAGGAAAAGGACTTACAAGTCTTAACATCCCTGACCCTTTTGCTGTAAAAGCAAAGCACAAATGCACTTTTCTTTTTCTAAAAAAAACAAAAAAAACAGGCCGTTCCAGTTACCCAGCCAAAGTGGACATGGATAAAGACCAGCCGGAAGCACATGAAAGGTCCCCAGAGCTCTCTCCCCATCCTTCACCCAAACACACTCATTAGTCATTGTTTTTCAAGTGCTTGTGGAGCTGTTGTAGTTAACCATATACACAGTGCACTGTGTGGCAACACAACTCGGAAAATAGCTGTGTCACTGAGATATTGTCTGTTTTGAAAAAGAGAGAAAGAAAGAGAGGAATCACATTTGTCATTTTATGCTGGGGTGACAGATTGATTAAGTCCATGCCTCCTCTTTCTGCCCTCTTTCTTCTTTCAACCCAGTTTTTATTTTGCAGAGGAGCTGAGGGAGTATTCAGAAGCATCACTGAAACAGAATCTTGCATGTGGTATCTTCTTTTAGTAATTAGTTTCACTGTCTGACTGCAAGACAGCTGTTTAGCTTTTTAAAGGGAGACTAATTATAACAGCTTGGCCCAGACGACTGATTGATTCTTACACTTGTGAAGTGTCTGATAAATGTCCAGGAACAAACAGTAACCTTTTTGCCTCAAAATAAAACGTTTTAAAAGAGTGCCTGAACAATTCTTAGTCTGGGCACTGCACTCAAATCCATCAAGTGTGTTAAGCCTTCCCCCTTTTAAAGATGTGGACCAAAGAACAGACCTAGCTGAGTCCTGAAAGCAATCAATGAAGCCCCAGAAACAACATGAAACCAGTGTAAAGGAGTTCAAACGGGGGTAGTGTGACCTTGTGAAGTGCGTAATGTCTTTGTCAACTTGATAGCAGCTAAAATAGCATAAAAAGGCAACCATCTTATAAAAAAAAAACACGTAGAACATGGAACAAACTGTACAGATGCTATATTTGGTCCGTTAACGAGCTCGATAATGAATAAAATGACTGAGAGAGACTGAGAAAAGACATATTCTTGTTCGGTGCCATTTTCCCCTTAATTTTGGTGGGATGCCAGGATCTTTGAAAGGCACCATCACTGTTTAGTATGCACCACTGCAATGACAGTGTGGAAGTGAATGTCTTCATTCCTTTACTGCACGGCTTTGCTGACACTTCACTTTATCCAAATACAAATAAATAAATAAATTATTTGTTTCTTTAGTTTTATCCTACTTGAAGTCAACAACTGAGGAAACCTTAATGGACAGTAAAGTACATATGTGTACAAAAACATACACACAGTATATGGGTCATCCCAGAATTAGAAAACATTGTGCAGTATGGTGGGCTAAAATAAATTAAATGTTTCAATATAAATATTATGCTCTTTAAGTAAAATATGCACCTGGTATTGATTTTTCAAAATAGACCCATAGATTGTTGCAGACTTTTGCTTTTAAGCATTTATTATTGTGAAATATTAACTGCATATGAAATGCTTTGAAGAACCCCAGTTCAAAGGAGACTGGTACATAGCAAATGAATGAAAAAGACAATTAGATGTTTTAACATGGACGATTACACAATAAACAGCTGTATTATCTGCTTTTTTTTTACACTTACTTACACAAAATATAAAATAAAATAAGTTGGTATACTGCATTCATTTTTTTTTTAAATCTGGGCCTTCATATTTCATTTATTTGAGATATCTCTTAATTAGGTATTTAAAATACATTTGGGAAACACTCACACATTAATATAAAATGTTCCAGATTCAAGAAGAAAATGTTCCATCAACAACATAGCTATTTGACCTGTTTTAATATGAGAGATTCATTTTTTTTGGGGTCAGTAAGGCTGGCATGTTAACAGGGCTATTCTAGTCATGTGCACAGAGAGGTTGACATGAATAGCTGATACAATATTTGCTCTGGAACAAGAGTCCTCTCTGCCAAGTTGAAAGCATGTGCTGAGCGATTCCACCCACAGCCGAGAACGTTATGGCAAGCAGCATGTTCATGGCTTTGTCTCTTTGTACTGTTTCAGTTTCACCCTAATTTTTATGAAGCTGTTGGCATTTACAGCAGTAGATGTAGGATGACCACTTGCGCTGGTTTTTGTCTAGAAAAGCACACAGTGAAAATGAACTGTTAAATATTTAGGGGCTTTCATTGAAAAAATATTAATTAAGGCAATCTAACAGTCTAAAGGCAAATAAAAATTCATGGCTGGTTGACATAAGAAACATATTTGCCATTAATACCTCCACTAACAGATGTGTGTGGATATGGCAAATTGATATTAAACAATGTGTTCTTAATTTGACTGATGGATCACAACTGAAGTGAAAAAATAGGTACACCCTATGATTCAGTAGTTTGTAGAACCACCTTTAGCAGCTTGAAGTAATTGTTTTCTCTATAACTGTCAGCCAGTCATATCATTGTGGTGGAATTTTGGCCCACTCTTCTTATCACTGTTGCTTCAGTTCGTGCCTGGTATCTTTGTCCTGTTAGATGACCCAATTTCAGACAGATGGCCTTACATTTGATTCTAGAATACTCTGGTATATAGAGGACTTTATGTTTTACTCAATGACCACATGGTGCCCAGGTCCTGCGTCCTGTGGCTACGAAAGCCCAAATAATCGCCTCTCCATCACTGGCTTGACAGTTGGTGTCAGGTGTTTGTGCTGACATACTGTTTGTTGGTGCATTATGACCAAACATGTCCATTTTGGTCTTGTTTATCCAAAGGACATTGTTCCAGAAGTTATGTGGTTTACTTAGAGTGAAACAAAGTCCAGCCCCTCTCCAGAGCCCAGGCCATGCGTTCAGGTGAGCCTGACTATATCCAGCCAATACCTTTCAACCTCACACATTAGCTCAGGCTTCTTCCCCACCAGAGAGGTTAAATTCCATGTCCCAATTGCCAGTCTCGATAGCCAGGGATTGGTCCACCAGGGCCTCTGCCTTTCCAACTGACCGCTATGACGCCTCCTGCGGGTGGTGGGCCTACAGGAGGGTGGGCCCATGTCTCTTCTTCGGACTGCGCCCGGCCTGGCACCACAGGCTAATGTTCAGCTACCAGACACTCTCCCTCCAGCACCCTCCCCAGGCCTGGCTCCTGGGTGGGGCCCCGGTAACCCGCGCAGAGTAAACTGTTCCCTCGTTCTTCTCCGCGTTGGGGTTTTCTGGACCCTCACCCAGGACCAGTTTGCAATGGAAGACCCTACCAGGGGGACAAGCCCCTGGACAAAATAGCTCCTGGGATCACTGGGACACACAATCTCCTCCACCACGATAAGGTGGCAATCCATGGAGGATCACCACCACGATGATCATTTAATCAAATGCATCTGATGCAACACCAGGCTGCAACTTACCCTCTTGTTTTCTATGGAAGCAGTGAGGGTGTACTTAGTTTTTCACAGCTTTTTTACAGCATTCATTTTAATGTGACAGTACTGTGCAAAAGTCCTAAGCCACCTCTCTTTTTTGGTTCCAAGCAGCCAGAGTTTCTCATAATGTTTTAAAGTGGTCTTGAGCAACATTTATGAAGGTCTTTCAAGGTTTTTCTTTGCACATTGGCTGCTCTACAGCAGATGAACAGTATCTGAAAGGCCAGTACTTAAGAAATACCCACAGAACCTGAGAGATGCATCTGGCCCTTCAGTTAATCTATCTACTGTTCACTGAAGCCTCATCAGAAATGGTCTCAATGGAAGGATGGCTTTAATAGGGTATTCTTAAGAAAGAGAAACAGGCAGAAAAGGCTGAGGTCTGCCAAATTACACAAAATCTGGGCTGAAAATCAGTAGCAACATATCTTATGGAGTGATGAATCCAAATTGATGTCTACAGCCATCTGTAAAACATGGTAGAGGCTGCATTTCAGGCAGTGGTATTGGGGATCTTTCCAAAATTGATGGAATTATGAACGTAGAATGTTAGGGTCTCTGGATCTTTGATCCAGGGCTTTTGGGGTTTTGTTATCTTTCATGGTTCGTGCTGAGTTTGTCTCTCTATTCAGTTGTTGCTCCCTTCCTGTTTTATTTTGGTAGCACTTTTGCTTTGTGTTTTACATTAACTTCCCCTTTAGGAATCAAGTTAGTTATTTCCAGCTGTGTGCCCACCTGTTTCCCATCCTCTCATTATCCTGAAGTGTATTTAGTCACTCAGTTTCCCTTTGTGTTTTGTCACGTCCTTCCTCATGTCATGTCATTCTTGTGTAAACTGATTTCCTGAGAGTTTGGACCTCCACATTATTGAAGAAGTGTGGGATCATCTTGACAGAGAACAGAACAAAAGTCAGTCAACATCCAAAGAACAGCTTTGAATTTCCTTCAAGAAGCCTGGAGAACTATTCATGAAGACTACTTAAAGAAATTACAAGAATGCTAGGAGGAGAGTTAAGGCTATATTGAAAAATAAAGGCAAACATAACAAATACTGACTTTCAAGCTTGCTAGAATTATGCAAACTTTGTTTTTGCCTTATATACTGCTACATTTGCACTTAATTTGCCCTACACATTTCCTATTTTCCTAGCAAAATATAAAGATGGCTGCCTAAAGTAACAGTTCTCATTATGCAAAAAGGCCCTTTTCAGAATGATATACATATATTATTAGATCATAATTTAATGATTAATCAATGTTTATATTACTTTAAATATTTTTTTTTTATTTTGAAATCTGCAATATAAATAACTACTTTGCATCCAAAATGTAAAGGAGGACAGAGCACCCCATGACCCCCTCTGGACACACTGATGTACACATAATATTTTTTAATTCATGATGTGCTAGTTTGTGTATACATGTATCCCTAACATAAAAATATGGTCTCATGACTTAGGGAGGAGGGAGTCAAAGAAAGGGGACAAAGCAAGCTGAGTCGAGAACATTCTGCATGCTGCTTTCATCATTCTCCCTGTATTTCAAAGCTTTAGTTATAAGCTCTTCATCTCCCCCTGGTGCTACCGAAAAGAGGTGATTACTAATGCAACACAGAAGGTGACCCACATACTGTATGTCTTCACCCAGTGTCCTCTTTCCTTAAATCTTTGTTTGCTCTGGTTTGACCCAGAGAAACAAAGCGCACCCACCACACTTACTGTATTATCTGAAAAAACAGAAAATTAGGGCTGCTCTTGTTCTTGAAGGTTTATATGAAGAAACTCAAAAAGTCAGGCAATTTTTAGAAACCAGGCCACCTCAAGTCCAACTCTTGAGGGTTTTTTTTTTCCATTTTAGGCAGTGAGAGACAGAAAGGTTGAGGATGCCAAGCTCCCCTTCTCTCTGCTTTACTTGGCACAGCTCAGTATCACCATTGAACCAACTTTTTGTTGGTTCAGTGGTGATTTATTTTAAACTGAGTCCTTTCCCCAGTTTCCTTCCTGCAAGAAGCTAAAATCAAATATAATAGCTGATAAGTCAAATTAAGACATTGCTCTGTATCAGGTTTCATCTCAGTGTTAATTTTATTGTTTTTTCTGTGCTAAAAGATTTGGAAATGGGGTTCCACTGTGTCAAAAAGTGTGAAATCCAGTTTTAGGTTCAGGCCTTAATTGTAAAATTCATGGGATTAAATTTTTCAGTAATTTGTCAAATTCTGATATATGCAAGTCATTTTTTAATGTTCAGTTTTTATTTACACAATTCAGATAGTGTTTTGACTTATAAAGAGGAGCTAATGGTCAGTTAACACTCTAATTAACATTTTCTTTCTTCTAAAATACCATTTAAAGCTCAAGCAAGAGGTGTAGTGATTTCCTTTTCCTTTTTCACACTAAATCCAAGTTTATCCATTCAAATGAATCATGTTATGTGACTTCTGCTTATATCAGTTATTTTTCTGATCTTTATCCGTGATTTTATGGGCCTTTTTCCTTCATGTTTTGTTACTTCCAGGGTCTTCCATACTTCCATGGTGATTTTAACATTTTGGATGCAGATAACTCATCTTCTAAATTTCCTGCAACAATAGATTCTACGCAAATATTAAATAGTTTAGTTAAACAGAAACATGGTGAAGAATGCAGCACCTTGATCCAAAAGACTTGTTATATTTTTACTGACTACTTTGTAGTGGAGTCTGGTTCTGTTTAAAATACTGTATAAGGAACATAGATTATTATAATATCCTGATTTCTGGCCTGTAATTATAGTCCACGATACAACTGGACATTTAATAGTTTGTTTTGTTTTTTGTCTGTGTAATGATTGGGTTTATATTTTTGATTATTTTTTCTTTTTGTTGTAGATATGATGGGTTGTAGCATTTATTTATTTATTATTATGTGTATCATTCCCTTAGATGTATGTGTATGACAGCACATGTGGGTATGCTTTGGTTGATTTTATTTGTTTCTATATGCAACAGTTTTCCAAACAGCAGTTAACGTTTACAACGTGACTGTGTTTCTGGAGGACCAGTTTATATCTTCAGTCTTGAATCTATTAAAGATTTGTGCTACATCAAGAGGAGCAGATTTAAATGTTAAATGCAAGCGTCGCCTGTCAATCATTTATCCCTGCCTTTGCTTGCGTCACATTTCTTGACGTGAAGTACAGATTTGATTGACGAAAATTTTTGACCAATAAATACTTAACAGAGACGTGACGTGGTTTAAAGCTTCACGTCGGACCAATGACAATAGGTCTGGTTGCGGCATGTCGCCAATCAAAATGAATGGGAGGGATTAAATTCAAGGAGCGCGAACGGTTAAGGAGAAAGAAAATGGCGAATTGCTTTGGTTTGCGGCTAACATTATATTGATGCTTTAAGCACTTTTTAAAATATGTAAATAAGCTGAACGTGTTGTTTTTATGCCTTATTGTGAGCGATTAAATTGCATGACACACAGAAGCTAGTTTTCTAACTTACGTTAACGTGAGTAATTTTAGCAGTCGTTATGATAGTTAGCTAGCGAAATGATGTTAGCACAGATATATGAAGTAGGTGACGTCAACTAACCAGTCAGATATAATCCGTTGAGTTGTTGACTTCGGGATTGACTACATTTGATCTACAGAATCTATCGCTGAATTTGGGACTCTGGGGCCACACTGTGTCTGCAGTTCACGGTATGGCTTTACAGAACTTGGTTTTTGTTATCGATGTGGATTATGGAGGTCACGATTCGAGCGATCAGCTGGATGTCAGGAATCATTTCGTAAAACGAGGAATATTAAACATCCTCTTGCATTTCGGCTACAAATGTGGATTTGAGAAAGTGCGCTGGGGTTACAAGTTCTTTGATTCCCAGACTGCCCGCAGTGCTGGCCTCAGATCAAGGGGATCTGATTTCAAGGAGATTCGGCACAAAACATTTGAGGACTTCGAGCAAGAGTTTGAAGCAAAGTTTGACGTGAAGGCGAAAGTGTGCCCCTCTCAACAACGGCAACAATCAAATCAGTCAGCTTCAGTTCAGAATGCACTTAAAGAAACCCTGTTGGACTTCCAGTGGGATAGACCAGACATCACCTCGCCTACTAAGCTGTCCCTAAGGCCCAGGAAATCGAGTCGTGGAGGAAAACCCAGTGTGTCACATGAAGATGACATTTCAAATAATGGAAGAAATGTGGTGTTTATTGTCTCGCAGTGCCCACTTTCAAGGGCACAGCTTGTGAACTACCTGTCTTTGAGAGACAATGACATTCCTACAGATACGAAACAGCACATAATATCCAAAGGACTTCAAGACATACTGGTTCAGAGACAAGTTGTCCTGCACTGGATTGACTGTAGTTCACACATACAGGTGAGTACAGTAGTATTCAGAATAGCATAGCCAGACCTCATATAGTAATTATCACAGTTAATACATTATTACCAGCAAGGTGCTGGTATTTTGGGAATACAGTTGGCACAGTTATAGAAACATTTCAATAATAAAATCAATAATTTACCAGTTGAAATCAAATTGTCAGTATGTTTAAGACTCACACTGCATATTCAGTAATCATTTTTATTCCCACAACAATACTACAAAAATAGTTCCACAACTGTGAACAATTTATGTCAAAGAAAATGTATCTTTATAAAGGGTTTTGACTTAAACCAACTCCACTATATAGTCAGCCTACATAAAGCTA
Source organism: Apistogramma diplotaenia (assembly GCA_015052665.1). Lineage (NCBI taxonomy): Eukaryota > Metazoa > Chordata > Actinopteri > Cichliformes > Cichlidae > Apistogramma > Apistogramma diplotaenia. The sequence continues at coordinate 55,107 of VOQJ01003134.1, forward strand.
GTATAAAAGGTCTTAAATAGCATAAGTCTGAATTTAAACTGAAGACTGTTACCTTGGATCTGACCATGAATATCACAGTCTGCTCTAAACCAGTCTAACATAGTCCATTGCTCTATGTCAGTACCCCAGTCCTACAAACTAACCAGTTCACCATGCACTACCTTTGAATTAAACAACATTTTTTTCCAGGAGGATTCAGAGTATCACATAACCATTATCATCATGTACATATCCAGTGTCTGATTAAAAAAAATCTGAAAGAATTAAGACACAACATATGAGATTTAAAATTTAAATTGATAAATTGTCACTTGCTTAGTGGTCCTTCCATTTAAAAACAATGCCATTCTTCTTTCCTCTTGTTATTACATCTTTATGAGGCTGTGAGAGTGATCTTATCTTTTTTTTTCCTCCCTGGAAATTGCAGACTGCAGCTTTAGCTGTCAGATCGATTATGAGCCAGACTGCACAGAACCAGCTTTATTTAGTGATAATTTTTTGTTTTATTAGTTACTCCATCCATGCTAGCTCACATTCTGTAAATCTAGTATGATGCTGAAGTGCTGCAGACTCAACTTTATTGACTTCTGCATGTGACCCTATGACGAGAAGGATGAGAATGAAAAAAGGATCCGTCGAAGTTGCCCTGAAAAGCGTTGCAGCTACAAGCAACTCCAGGCTGCAGCACATCACAAATTAACTTGCTTAATAACATTTTGTACTAAACTGCCCATCAGGCTTAATTAACAAATAACTAAAGAGCTGCTTTGTCCCCTGTCTGTGTCTTATTGCAGGTTATGAGGTGTGAGGACTACCTTGGCTCTGACAAGCTGTCTGAGGTCCTAGCACAGATGGATGGCAAAGTAATTCCTATTGTTGCGCTGCTGAACCTTTGCAGTCTTCAACAGCTGGACTCCGGATTCATGAGAGAGTCCTTTACATTCAAGTCCAGCATTGGATACCTGTTGTCTTCTGAACAGCTCTACCGCCTGGGTTTTCCTGTCATAGGTGGTGTCCTGCAGTGGCAGCAAGGTTCAGATCTGTTTTTTTTTCTGTATTTCTTCTGAATCCACTTTCATAAACACAAATGTTCTTTGGCCTCTGGCTGCAACTTCTTTAGGGGGTTGGGTTTAGGGGGATTCCTAAACCACTGGGTATAAAAACCTCCACATCTAGATGATAGCAATGGCAACTTATGTGGGAAAATAATCAGTAAATTATTTTAAAGGCATCATAACATTCATTAGACCTAACAGGAAAGCTGATGTTATTTTAAAGGTAAAGGTAAGAATAGCCTGCAAAGATTAATTTTTTTGATATTTTTTACCAAAGCAGGTGATGTGACACAGAGCTGCGGTGTCTCGATGGAGCCAGTGTCCCGCAGACAGAAACTTCTCCCAGATTCTGTGAAAGTGTGCTTAACGGGAGTACTGAAAGGCTGGGATGCTTCATCTTTGATGCAGACCTCCATAGAGTCATGGGTACTTTATGGCTCCCGTAATGGTGACCAGGGAGCCACTGCCTTCCAGCATCTCTTAATGGATCTCTCTACTCATGCTCTGCACATGGTGAGACATCCAAACACAATGGTTCTGTTCTACACAATTTATGCTGTTCTTCTCAATTTTCATTTGCCATGCAGATTCAGATTGTGTACAGATGAAACCATCAACAGTATAGGCCAGATTTTTTGCCAATGAGCAAAGCTTGGTTTAGATGGATAGGGTTACACTGATATTCAGAAGTAAGAAATGCATTGTAAACTCTGTGGTTCCCACAGAATTAGATTGCATTTGGACTGCAACAAGGCTGGGTTTCCTGAACTGTTTGTGAATACAGGTACTATGTATGAAAGGAGGTCCATCCATGCTTTCTTGAAATGAAAATTTAAAAAATACCCACAGATAATATATACTTGGTGATAGTAAATGACACAGCAGTGTTTAGCTGCCATTCCAGTAAGTTCCACAGCCCGTGGACAGTCTCCAACTCTGCTGTAATGGACTGCAGCTGGCCACGGTATTTCTTTATCTGCTCTGCAAGCTGCAGCTTCAACCCCCATATATCTGCTTTAGGTTCTGGTTCAATTTGTGCTCCAGCTCAGGGTGAACAGGAACTGCTCTCACTCACTTCATCACGATGGAGCTCGAGTGTGTCTGATGCCGAATGAGAGACTCAAAACAGATAAGTGGCAATGAGGATGCCATAAGAGAAACCTGATCAGTAGACTGCTAGGAGGGAGACTCCATATGGAACAGACCAGAGCTTGCTGGTTATCAGCTACTGAACTTTCAAAAAAAGCTTCAGGCATTTTCCAATGGATTAATGGTGCTGTTGACATGGCCAGATGGAAACAAATCAAAATAAACTGAGGAATATACAGTGGATTAACAAAAGTATATACATTCCTGTTAAAATGCCCTTTGATTCAATCACAGTATTGAATCATGTGATTCAATCACAGTATTGAATCATGTGATTCAATCACAGTATTGAATCCTATGATTCAATCACAGTATTGAATCAGGATTCAATCTTCTAGAGTTGGAGTCTATCACAGTCTATCTATTCACCTGTTTATCTCTTCTCATTGTTGTCTCATATTTACTCCACTTTTTGACAACTGTCTTCAAAGTCTCAGGGAACACTAAAAACAACCAGTGAGCTAAACTTAGATTGTATGAAACAAATAGAAGCACACATGGTAAACAAATATATATGTGTATATGTATCTAATTTTCCCCCCATCTTCTCGTTACCCCAGCTTGCTGAAGTGAACGACAATGGGCTGGTGTGCTCGGCTGTGCTCTCTCCACTATCATACTCTACAGCCCTGCTTTCCATTCTCCAGCCTGTAATTACCCAGCCTAATCAGCTCCTGACTGCTGAGGTCATTACCCCCGCCTCAGCTGAAAGCTCTGCTGACCTGCCAGATGTCGTGAGCAGTGTCCTGGGAGTAGTGTATGACATCATGAAGCAGGATGGTGACAGTGTCAATGGTAGGAATAAGATTAAAGATGTTTGGTGTGTTTTGCTCTTCGATGTGTCATCAAAGTGTGAATGTGTGTGAATGCCTGAGAGAAGGGGCTTAGCCATAGAAAAACGTGCTTGTGTGAATGGGGCATGTAGTATGAAGTGCTTTTAATACTTAGAATATTACAGTGCCATATAAGAACCAGTCCATTTATCATTTTACCATTTAGTGTCATTGTTCACTTATTTATTTAGTTTTCTTCCAAAAGAGGATTGCATGATATTTTGCCCTGAAAATCCCTTCACTTTTTTAAACAGTTTGTTCTATATGTATTTGTTTGCACAGAAAAATTGCAAATCCATAATCAGTTTATTAATTTCAGTTCATTATTTTGGATTATTGATTGTGCAAATCACAATCTTAATAGTCAAAACTCGAACAATTTTTAAACATGTTTTAGGTCTGTGTCAGGCTTTATACCAAGATAATTTTTAACGTTTTAATCTCATCTTCCAGTTATTGTCATCTTTTTATACTTGTTGGTCCAGTCTTTTTTTTTACTTCAAATGGAGGATTTTCACATTTTGGGTGGCTGATTTGTGTGTGTGAAACATGTAAATTGCAAATATCAAATGGATTGAGATTGTTGCAACAGTATTTTATTCTCTGTATTTATATTATTGGATTGTTGACATTGTTGTTATTCTTCAGACCAGCTAAAGGATCATCCCATTCCTGAGTGGGCTCAGCAGGAGTTCAGCCATAGTCCACTGACGACAAGCATGTTGGAGCCTTGGTTCCCTCAGTCGGACCATTCAGGAGTGAGCTCTCATTTAATGGAGTCAATGAGGTATGGGAAGTAAAATGTCTAAGGTTCTTACTTTAAGTACTTAAAGGGGTTGGACAATGAAACTGAGACACGTGTCATTTTAGTGTGGGAGGTTTCATGGCTAAATTGGACCAGCCTGATGGCCAATCTTCATTAAATGCACATTGCACCGGTAAGAGCAGGTGTGAAGGTTCAATTAGCAGGGTAAGAGCACAGTTTTGCTCAAAATATTGGAATGCATACAACATTATGGGTGACATACCAGCGTTCAAAAGACGACAAATTGTTGGTGCACGTCTTGCTGGCACATTTGTGTCCAAGACAGCAAGTCTTTGTGATGTATCAAGAGCCACGGTATCCATGGTAATGTCAGCATACCACCAAGAAGGACGAACCACATAAAACAGGATTAAATGTGGACGCAAGAGGAAGTGGTCTGAAAGGGATGTTCGGGTGCTAACCCAGATTGTATCCAATGAGTCCACCTTTACTGTTTTCCCCACATCTGGGAGAGTTACGGTGTGGAGAAGCCCCAAAGAAGCACCACCCAGACTGTTGCATGCCCAGAGTGAAGCACGGGGGTGGATCAGTGATGGTTTGGGCTGCCATATCATGGCATTCCCTTGGCCCAATACTTGTGCTAGGTGGCCGCGTCACTGCCAAGGACTACCGAACCATTCTGGAGGATCATGTGCATCCAGTGGTTCAAACA
>VOQJ01003136.1:11101-29052 GCA_015052665.1 Apistogramma diplotaenia
CAGTAAAAAAAAAAATTTTAAAGGAAAAAAAAAACCCCCCAACCTTTAAACAACCGCCATTCTTCACGCTCAACTTGAGAAAAAAAAAAAAAAAAGACCAAATGAGAACTCTTCAAACGAGCCGTTACTGGCAATATCTGCAGTCACACACATTTGCTACTGCAGGCTGTACCGGTGAAGATAAGCCAATAATGTTAATGTGTCAGGTGACTGTCTGACCTGTGATGGAGTCTCTGTTCTTCATTGTTATTTGCTTGCTCACAGAAAAGAAATCTGATGTTGCTGTTATGCAAGCGTGCCGTTGTGTTTACGAGCATTTGCCGCCACGCTACCTTTCCGTGATTTCTCACCCAAGGTTAAACATGCAAAAGTGTTTCCGCGAGTGGACGAAATGAACTTACGCCGACGTGCACCATCATGCTTCCAGAAGGAAAGCTGATTTCACTTTAATCAGCTTTCCTTCTTGAAGATCACATATAAATCTCTTTCTTTCAGAAGATCTTATTATATCAAGGGCAGCTATTCATCTGACTGTGCTCTGAGACTCCTATTCAGAAACTGTCATAAAAAGATGTCCACAAAAAGAAAGAAATAAAAAAGAAAAAGCATAAAGTGAAAGCAACTCTCAGACATAATGCCCAGCCACAAGCAAAAAGCTTTACAAATCCCATTAGGACCAACCTCCTCTCAACCCCTCTGTAAGTGTGCCTCACAACCCAGAATTGTAAATTCTTCTTTTTAATTTCACACTAGCTTCCTGAGGCCTTTGTGTACGTTCTGGTCCGCGGGACTCCCCGACATCATTATGTTAATCCATGCAGAGCAGCTGTGGATACATCACTCACTGCTTATGAGCAGTTAAACATGCATTTTCCATAAAAACACACCTTAACACAAAGACAGAAAACAACGCGAGAGAGATCACAACACACCCACATGCACTGTCTCTGCTTGAACACACACACACACACACACACACACACGCAAGCACGCACGCTGACTATGCACTGCTCACTCACACTGCTGCCTGCTGCTGTATTTTCTCCAAGCTAAACTGAAACAGTCTCTCATGTGTAAAAGCTCACATGCCGCTCCCCAGGCTCTACAGTTTGCAAGTATTTTTGAAGTTGGAAAACAGAATAAATATTTAATTTGATGACCCAGAGTTCTGTAGTTTTTAACAGAACAGAAACAAAAAGCAGAGGCATTTATGTGTGAATTCTGCAGAGTAAATAAAGTTTAACGCACACCTGGGTTGTTTTGTGACTTCACATCAGTCAATTTTTAATATATATAATGTTCTAATATAATGTTTTTATCTCCTTTACAACAGAAGTGCATAATTGATTCACTACACTACCTTGTCAGTACTGTGAAATCATCAATAGGCTTGCCAATCAACCTGCTTGTCGCTTTTGCATTTCAATCTAACTGATCAATGCGGTCTTTGAAATCTGCATGTTAATGTGTCTCTGACAAGTTCAGTTACCACCAGAAGGCATTAGTTTAGCAGTTTGGGCTTTTATATTTTCTATTCTTTCACGTTCACTACAAACAAACATCTCTCCCCATGGTGCCAACGAGCTGGGATATCCTCTCATTAAGAGCACAAATGTTCCATTGCATGTTTTTCAGAGCTTGCAGTGTGATCTGTGCAGTGCAAGAATCAATAGCTGCACTCAGGCACTGGGTACAGGAAAGAAGGCAATACTAAACACTTGTGAATGCTAACCACAGTGCTAAAGAACCACTAGCACAACAGCACTGACTGCTGCAGTGATTCACACTTACTTTTCCTCAGACGTGCCTGCGGTGCTTTCAGAAAAAAACGCAGTCTCTCGCAAAAAGACAGAAAGCTTTGCATGCCTAATGTTGTGTACTGAGTAAACACGGCAGCGAGGGCTAAGATAATGAAATAAAAATGACTTTCTAATGTGCTGTACTGTGTGTAAGTCATCAACGCTTCAATAATGATCTTTGAGAGATGGATCTAAACACAGCAGCTTGTTGAAAGTTTCAATGAATCCTGTCATTTAGGAAATCAGGAATCTCATTCCTTTGAGGACATCCTGAGCAGTAGCCTAGAAAAACAAGGGGCCAATGGGAATCAGACTACTAAACATTACAGAGTGCAGATCAATTGCTGCTCAGGACGCATTCCCCTCGGGTCTCTGGCTCTTTGACCCTGTATAACGCTCAGCATCATGCTCTGGTCCATAGCTCCCTACAGAGCATTAACTTTTATATACTCAGTGTGAGTTGTAGTAATGGTGAACCATGCATAAAGAACACAATGCCCTTCTGAGCCGATAGATTTATTGTTCTCTAAATGAGCCAAGGATGGTACCCCTAAACTATCATGCATAACTTTATAGTGGAATTAAGTACTTAAATAAAGCAATAAAAATATGAGACTCAACATGAACTATAACTCTTTTCTAAATGTCTTGCCTCCCTGAGAAGACACCTGATCTCCAGTTAGCCCGCCTCCATCCCAATGAGTGATAATCTGTTACCACCTCCATATCCCAAGAAAAATTCATCTCCTCCCCTAACCTCCTTATGCCCACTTTCCTTCCTCTGCAGCATCCCTGCTCTTTTCTTCAGTCTTCCCCCCCCTCCTTGCTCCTCAGCTCTCAATCGCTATTTCCCATCCAGCTATCTTTCCAGCTCCAAAAAACAGAGGGTCTCCTCTGCCTTGGCAACAGAGTCACATTATCAAGTACCTGCTTGGATGAGAGGAAATGTGTTGATTTGTTGTTGCTGCGAGGCTGAACTGCGTGTCGCGCAGTCCATTTACAGCCTCGCAGAAAAGATATGAGAGACATTCGTCTCTGTCGAAGGCTTTTAAATGAACACGCTTAAACTTAGAAGCATTTGCGGCAGTCATAGCACATGATTAACCCAGTAATAATGCCCAGAGGGGGCTGCTGTCCCAGCTTTATCTGTAAGAGAAAGGGTGGGGAGGGCATAAAGTAAAACAGAAAGTGAAGGCAGCTCATTTACTCTTTCTTTTCTCAGTCTATTTTTCACAAATGCGCACACACACATACATACAGTAGACACACATGCGCACACACACACATACATAGACACACACACACACACACAGACATAAACCATAAAGATAAGAAATACTTCTAGTTTTTGCTTTCTAATATACAAACAATGTTTTGTGTCGGTTACAAACTGAGAAAAGTAAAAACAAAGAGGACGAAATGTTTGATAGCATCTGAACAGCTTGCTGACCTGACTCTTTGCCCTGTGTCATCCCTCGATCCTCGTCCAGCGTCAGGTCGTTCAGCAAGTGCTCCAGGATCTTCTCGGGGGTCCCTGACACTACCATGTACCTGTCAGACACAACAGAGTCATTGGAAGAGTCCTCTTCAATGGAAGACAGAGAGCGGCTGCTGCTCCATTCCTCCTCTCCCTCGGTCCCCTCATCATCTATGTAGCGAAAGTAAGGGACATCAAAGGTGGGCATTGTCACCGGCTCTGCCCGGCTGGTGCTGTCACTGCTGCTCTTTTCGGAGCCCTCCTCATCCTCCTCGTCCTCCTCCTGCTCCACCAAGGCAGCATGTAGCAGCCTTACCTCCTCCTGCTTCAGGTTCGGGGGCTGTGGCCGAGATCCCATCCTAGCAGAGTCCCCTTGCCCTTATGCCGGCAATGTTGCCGTGGTTACTGCTGCATGACCCTTTTACCCATCCATTTATCCACCTGCACCTGCTGGAGCCTGTAGTGCAGAGGTATCCCGGTATGTTCACGACTCAAAAAAACCCAAAAAAACCTCTTGAATTACTTGAATGGGAAGGCTGACAGCGGAGCGCTGCCTCACAGTCCCATGCTGCCTCCTTATATGTATTTAATGCAGGCATTTATGTGTAGAGAACTGTGATGTAAGCATGCCTGAGTGAGTGTGTGAGCCGCAGAGAGGGAGAAGGAGAATGATTAGAGGGAGAGCGCTGAGGGAGCGAAACGTATAGTGAGAGAGGGAGGGAATCTAGGAGGGGAGGGGGAGTGGAGAGGCTTACCTCCTGTTTCTTGCCTCCTCTCTCCCTCCTCCCCTCGCCGTTGCAGAGAGCTGCTGTGACGACACTCTCTGGAGGACGAGCACATCGTGGCCCCTCTCTCTCAGACACAAGCGGACTGCCTCGTCACTCTGGGGCTGGGGAGAGAAAAGCAGGAAGGAGGGAGGGATTGTGTTATCACCAAGGAGATTCCCCTGTATTTTCGCCCACTCTCACACAAATCACCGCTGATTTCCATCATAATACTGCACTGTAAGTGAAAGAGAATTTCCATATATCATTATTCAGCCCTTATCGTTGGAGCCCATTCAGGGATTAACATAAAAGACTGTTTTAATTACTGATTTATGTGTAGAAGCTATTAAATTATGGGTGGTGACTGAAGGCAGTCTATTTGGAAGCTGTCACATGATTCAACTTTGCATAGTAACAAAGGTTTTCTGGTTTAGAGTTTAGAACAGACCCCGATTCACTCAGCAGGTACTTGTCTTATTACCACCACGAGTTGCAAGAATTATATTATTATAAATTCATCTCCTTTTTGTCTACTCTATCTGTTTTTAGTCTTAGTCCGACACAATGAGTGAATTAAAATTTACTCATCTTCTCTGACTTCATGCCAATCTTTTACAGCACAGGGCAATGTTTCTATTTCTTTTGTGGTACAGTACATACTGGACAGCTTAGATGTTCTATTAAAGCATCTCAAAACGAACTTAAAAAAAAGTCTAAATCTTAAACAAAACGGATTACCATCGTGTCTCTGAAGTATAAAGAAAGCTGACAGCTGCTTGACAGTGGAGTAGCCTGGATCAGTGATATTGGTCTTAATGAGGACTACACTGTATGTTGCATGCACATGCATCCTGAATTAAGCCCCCACCCCTCATTTTTCACCCATTCTCCCCTTCTCAGCCATCAGTCACCGCAACATAAGCCTCTGTTCATGCAATTAGCTGGGCAGGCATGCTGGAAATGGTTGCAGTTTGCGGCCCTAATTGCCTTTTGCCAGACAAGCATCCAAGGTCCTTCAGTTAAGCATGGCTTCCTGACACTATTAAGACTTGTCACGGGATCTGTGGACATATAGATGTGCTACAGACACACAAACACATATGCAAATGTATGTCTCAACACACAAATACACTACGTAAAATAAAACAAACATAGTGTGTCCATCATTAGCGATGCCATATTTAGATATCTGCTAAAATGAGCTGCAGCCCAACAGAAATTAGTAATTGTTCTAGAGAAGAAGTGTAGAGACTGTATTATCTCATCACTGGACTAAGGAGGCTGATGAATATGGAATGAACCCCAAAAAAAAGTCCTACTGAAGCAAAGCTGTGCTGCTGCTGAGCTTTAGTGGCTCTAGCTTCTATAAAGTTACCAGTATTGCAGTACGGCACAGTTAATTTGTGACTATAATTAAAAACAATATCCCAGTGTATAGTGCCTAATGGGTCAAACAGCAAATAAGACTCTCTTCACAATGAATTATTGATTATTTCTTGTCGGCTTCAGACTGCTGCTTAGTGTGTGCTGGGCTTTGTGGTTACCAGCGTTCCTCTAGAGTGGATCATTGTAATGAGACAGCAGTTCACCAGGCCACACAGTCTCAAGCCTAGTCTTGATTTGACCTCCGTCGAAGTTACTGATGGCGCCCTAATGCAGGCATCGTCAGCAGAAAGTAAAAATGACTGTTCAGTCCTCTGCACAAAGATTCACTGTCACGTTTTTGGTTCCAGATTCGTCCTGCTGGTTAGAGGGATGTTTTTATCTACGTCTCTGTGCTAGTCTGGCATGCATGGTATAAACTTGTATTTTTTTTTAACAACCAGTACAGGGCAACTCCTCTGGTTGTAAAGAGACGCCAAATTGTAAAGAAATCTAAAGAGGAAATGGCCTCAGATGACTTGAGCTATGACCTTTTTATGATTTTTGGTTTCAATCACTGTTCCATCAGATGATGTTTGAAGTCTAGAACTAGATACAGTCAAAAGAATCCAAAGTAAACTTAAAAAAGAATGAAAGAAATCAAATTAAAATACTGACCTTTTCCATTGATTTATTTAGCTTTATTTCATAAAAATCGAAAGCCCCATATATGTGTGTATGTATGTAGTTCAGAATCTGTTGCTCTATCTGATGTAACATCAGTTACATCAAGCCATCCTAGCACAAATGCAGTTAAACCAAAAGCAATAAAATTTCACAAAAGGGGATATCAATAACCTATAAATTATAAATCAGTCTGCATAGCTTCCTTTCTGCATCAAAGACTGACACACATCTACACACGTGCAGGGCTCTATATATTAAGCATCCCTTTTTCCCATCAGTTGGGACTTAACTCATATCTAAGCACTCTGATGTCTGAGTTTAGATTTTTGTATGAGTCACATTTTGTACTGTATTTGCAGCATCATTAGATTACTTTTAAGGTATGCAGTAATTGAGAATCACTCCATGTACGGCATAAAAGTCCAAACCCACTCACTGCGCTAGATTTTGCTAGGAAAAAGGGGAAACCATTGAAACATTTCAGAAATACACATAAATACAGTACACAGTGTGTGGATTTTATTGGCAGTGCGCTTGGGATCATTGTCATGCTGAAAAATGAAGCAGTTGCCAATCTTGCCACTTGAAAAATGAGAACTACATTAGAAGCTTGCAGCAGTGAAGGAGGACATATGTATAGAAGAAGGGGAGTGCATGAGGTGTGGTCCTGCTCTTGAAATTCAGAAGAATGATCTCCAATTAAAATTGGTTGTCTGTTATATGTAGACACAACAATGGTTCATTCCTTGAGTAGGATACGTTTTATTATGCATGAATTATTCTTAGGTCATTGTTAGGGTTAGTTCATTGTGAAAACGATCAGGTACGAGAACTGGACTGAAAGCTTCCGAAAGCTTGGAGAATGATTCAATTTCAATTCAATTCAATTTTATTTATACAGCGCCAAATCACAACAAACAGTCGCCTCAAGGTGCTTTTTATTATAAGGTAAAGACCCTACAATAATTACAGATTAAACTCAACAATCAAAACAACCCCCTATGAGCAAGCACTTGGCGACAGTGGAAAGGAAAAACTCCCTTTTAACAGGAAGAAACCTCCAGCAGAACCAGGCTCAGGGAGGGGCAGTCATCTGCCACGACCGGTTGGGGCTGGTCTTGAACTATTGTTCAAGACCATTTAAAATCACAACAAAGTCTGGCTCCTTGGAAGCAAAACGTAAAGAAATAAAGGGTGGCTCAGTAGCGCATAAAACACCATTGTTCTGTAGCTGTAACATTTGATCATCCACAGATTGGCCGTGGCTCGGTGTGGGTTGTTACTGAAAGAGCACACCGATAAGGACATGTTGCCTTGTGATGGAGAAAAGGTCATAATGCTCGGGAATCCACCCTGAAAACACACAATGTCTTGGCATGGTCGTCTGACCACTTGCGTCAGTTCTTCCTGCAATTGTTCACCAGTTCAGCACAGACACAGCTGGCAGGAAGAGAGAAGCTGAACCCGCTGTAAGGCTAGCCAATCAGATTGTTTCTACGCAGTAAACCAGCAGATGATGTAACAGATTTAAAAATGTGGAGGCTGGCGTGCACATACAGCACTTGTCATATTTTCAGGAACGACAGATGTTATTGCTGGCGCCACACTAACAGAACCAATGTAACCTGAGTCTGATGTTTCAGTATTTTATAGTTAATTAGGTTCTATAAAGAGAAACCCAATTCTAAAAAAAAGTTGAAACACTGAATAAAATGCAATTATGAGATTTCAGAACACATATTTTATTCATAATAGACCAAAATGATTCAAAATGAGACATTTTACTATTTCATTATTTGAATAGTATTAACTCAGTTTGATGCCAATAACACATGTTGGGACAGGGGCAAAAAAAGGCTGGAAAAGTAAGTAGTTCTGAACATTTACAAGCTGTAGAACAATTTCAGAATAATGCTCTTCAAAGAATTGGAATATAACATCATCTCCATGATTACAAGAATCTGGAGAAATCTCTGTGAGCAAGAGACAAGGCTGACAATTAATAATGGATGCCCGTGATCTACAAACCTCAGAATGCACTACAACAACAAAAACCCAGGCATGATTCTGTCATGGAAATCATTGCATGTGCTCAGGAACACTTCCAGAAATCTTAATGTGTGTGCACAGTCGGCCACACCACTCACAAATGCAGGTTAAAGCTCTATCATGCAGAAATGCTGCTGTCATTTATGGGCCAAAGCTCATTAAAAATGTACTGCAGCAAAGTGGGAACCTCGTCTTTGGTTCTTTTAGGATAACGTGGACACTGAATCCTCCAGACTGAAGAGAAGAGGTACCATCTGACTGGTCATTAGTGTTCAGTTCAAAAACCTGCCTCTCTGAAGGGGTTCTAGAAGGCACCATCGGTGCTGAAAGATATTGGAGCAGGGCTTTAGAGCATCATGCTCCCATTACCTCAGTTTAAACATTTATCATGTATTATGTTAAGATTCTCTTTTGTTTTTATTTACATTTTACATAACGGCCCAACTTTTATGGAACTGAGATTGTCAATCAGGCATAGTGGTTCATCTTCTAAATATAATCTATCTTCCATCTAATTTAAAACAGCCCATTTTATCATATTTAATGAAAGGCACTTCTTGCAATATGGGCATAATCCAAGCGTCAACACTACTCTTTAGATTAAAGTGGTGATATGGAACTTAAGGAGGCCAGTAAAAAAAACAGACTTCACTTTGATTAATGGGAAACTGCAGACAGTGCAATGCTTGCAAAATACCAGCATAAAACACCATGAATGAGTGTAACTCGGGATGCAGAGTCCACTAGCTTTCATTCTTAGGCAAAGCATGTTAGGAGAGTGGGATTTATAATTACACAAAGTAGACTTTCTCATATTTCAGACGAATGTTGTGCTTTTGTATCAATACATTTGTGTGCTGTAACAAACAAATATCAGCTCTGTCTGCAGATGTATCTCACCTCACTTGTCTTTTCTGGGCTCCTGCTGTGGTTTTGCAGAAAGCGGCAGCCATCCTTGGCCAGTCTCTGAACCATCTCCAGTCTGGATATGTCCTCCTTGTCATACAGGATGCACTTGTTCCCCTGCTGCAGCGCAGGGGACACAGAGAACATGTATCTGAGGCCACAGTCCCACGACATTGCCAGCTAACAAACTACCGGCTTTCTACCAGGAACGACAGCAGAAGTCCTGAACTTGGGCTTACTGTACACAACTCTTAAAAATGTGTAAGAGAGAAGAGCAGCTCCAAAGAATTTTGTGTGGGCTATATGAGTTGTGAGTTTTCCCTCATTGCAGCAAGAGTAAAATCCAGTTGTTCTTTAGCAAATGAAGAGACTTCATCAGCTGGACTCCAGGTATCTCTCTGTGTGGTTGGCTGTGCTGAGAGTGAATGACAGAGTCCTCCCTTCCATCCCTCCCTGCCCTTTTCAGCACTGGGGAAGGGAGGGAGTGAGTTAGGAACACAGTGGGTTCAGGAAACATCTGGTGAGCCAGACAGACCCCAAAAAGGAAGTTTCGAAATCTCCCGAAAGCAGGAGAGAGTTAAGACTCAGGATAGGGCAGGGTACTTCACACTAGAAGGTCAAACTCTCGTTAGGGTGGACATGTTCTACGTGTGAGGCAAACAATACCAAACTGTTTTATTTTCAGTTAGAGTGAAGTCACTTAATGGCACCCACGAATAGCTCGTGAAGTCAGAGCGAGTAATTATCGGCATATTTGTGTGGATGCGTAAACATCAGAGCAGTTCGCTCTTGATTGTAACAGTAGAACTTTGGGTAATCAAAACAGCTGAAGTTCAAATTCTTCATCACCTGTTACAGAGTTTCAAGTTTTGTATGTGATGTATTGCAAACTGAGCATGGATTTAGGCAAGCGCATTAGGCAATTCAAGTCAGCGAGTGCTGAGAACTTACTATTCTGCAACCTTTTAGAATTTCTAATTAACCTCCACAGGATTTACAGAATTTCTCAATTAATAATTCAGTGTATATAATATCAGAACATAGAGATGATAGCCATCACAGTTTTCCAAAACTTAAAACAGTGACATTAATTGACTACGTGTACATTTCAATAATGGAATAATACATAATGAAAAACAGAAAAAAATATCAAAGCCTTGTAAGCAACCTGTGCATTAGTGCTGCAAGGGTTTACTGTAGAGCCATAATTTATGCAACTTTCTAATTAAATAATGGCTGTTAGTTGCTTAGTGAACTTGCAGAGGGATCAGTGTGACCCTACATGTATTGATCAAGGTAAAACAAGGACATTAATTCTTCATATGGGCAACACTTTATCTATTATCGTATCTTTTTCCACTCTGTCAGCAGTGTGATGCTTGACTGGGTCCTTGCAAAGCCGTTCGACTGTGCTGCGGTCCCAAACTGCTGATACAGCAAGCTGCAAAATGAGAAAAGGTTGAGAAAAGAGGTTGAGTCCTGCCATTCCACTACGGCCTCTTTTGATATAACTGATTGGACAAACGCCAGCTGCACTCCTCTTATAGAGAACATATTGGACTCATATTAAAATTAAAAAACAAACAAACCCCCACTGACTTTTATTGAGTAAATTAATTCATTTGACTACATCCTTGTTTTTGTTTTATTAACCAGACTGAAGTACAGCACTGAATGCGTCTCTCTTTGAACATCTGCTTTTGCGATACCATTTCATTGTAGGGAGAAAAGTGAACGCTCCTCAGCGAGACAAAGCCAGGGGGACAAACCTAGTTTTAATGTGCTACCACTGACCCAGTTTTTCAAGTAAACGAATTGCAAAGTGAAGATGCCTAAAGCCAGACTTGTAAAGAAGCTCGCTGTACAACTAGTGTCTTTAACCAGAGACTGCCATGACAACCACGGGAGGAACTCTACTGTAGGCGCGCAGCGCTGCAACAGAGTAAGAAAAATGATGAAACTCTATTGAGCTCAATGCAGAGCTTTCCAAAACAATAGCCACTAATGCACAAAAAGTCAACAGTTTCCCAGTCTGTCACAGATATTAGCTATTAAACAACAGAATGTAAGAGTGGTGAAAGGGTCATTGTGATTTCTTTATTACTGTTTATTCGCAAGCACATTAAAATTTATTACTAGACAAATGGGAACCCTGATGGCTTTCTTTCAGAAATAAAGGCTAATTTGCAGGGGAACATGGTGAAGGCAGTAGTTTGACTTCAAAGAGGGAAAGTTATGACAAACAGCACAGATCCACTGCTTTTTCTGCTCTTTGAGCCCTTTATCACAGTATGGAATGAAAATCATTTATCCCCAATTAAAATACATCTGACAGTTTGGCAGTTCAACAATACTGGAATCTAATATAAGGCTTCTTAAGTAAAATATATTTTTATGGAGATCATAATGATGATGATGAAAACTTCAACAGGCATTTATAATTTTTGGTTTAGCTGTATTGCTGCTGTTTCCCCCTAAGATTTAGGGGGAAACAGCGTAACACTTTATGGAAAGTCCTTGAAAAAGTACATGAAACATGTACAGAGTTCAAATTTGAATGTTGCATTGCCAGTGTAATTATGTTTTTGTGTGTATTTTCTATTGATTTGCTTATCAGTAAATTAGGGCATTGGACTTGGCTGATACAATCTCAGATTTGGCCTCTAATCAGCTTACATGCTGTCACAATAATAGCCAAAGCTTATGTTCTATGTCACTGGCCACTACCACCTTAGTAATGTCAACAGCCGTGTCGTGGTGGTGGATTAAGCATATTAAAAATGGAGTGGAACTGTATAGCATAACAACTCTAGAGTGGATGATATTTTTTTTATTAATTAACTCAGTACATTTGGATACTGGAGATACAAGACTATGGGATTATATTTTGGTCAAAAGTCACACGCGAGAAAAAACATAATCCACGCAAATAGTCATTCCGCAGGCACAGGTATTCATTCTTCACGAGTAAATTCAACACTATATGCAATGCATAGGGGCGCTGCACAAGGGGCGGGGGGAGGGGGGGGGCAAAGCGACAGACAACAAAAGAGTGGAACTTAAACACTTTCTTTTTAAAACCGTTTTATTAGAAACACCTTTGACTTGCATGTAATAGGATACCGGTATGTTGATAAGCATTTAATGTGACATTGACCTCTTCTGGTGACCAGAAGCTGTTACATCTGCATGTGGCTGTTTATGCTAAATATTAAAACAGTGCAAGCATTTTCTAATGTACCTACTGTATTTTGCAATACAGAGTGGTTAATAAATATGGTAGACCACCCCTCAAAAAATATATGTTCTATGTTTCTATAATGAATAATCCAGCAGCTTGAACAAGCTCTTTAATCAAAATTACATTTTAATGCTAAAATATAATAGTTGTTTTACAAAAAACGAAACAAAAAATATGAAAGCACATTATTATTATTATTATTATTATTATTATTATTATTATTTTAATTACAAATGATCAGAGTTGAATGTTGTGCTTGATTAATTTCCGACTGCTCAGAGAAGACCAGCGTGTCGGCTCAAGTCTGAGTATAAAAGCATGAATTCAGTTCAGTGAATTCATGTTTTAGTTTTTAGTTTTAAATGGGTTTTTAAACAGATTTCTAAGTTTTCCTGTTTTTACGACCGATGGTCTGTTAAGAACTATACTTATGAATCCTTAAAGTGTAACTCATGCAGAACATTTTTAAACATAGATTTATTTGTCTTCAGCCCAGAGATCTTCTTCAGTCTTTTTTATTGTCATAAATATCAGTCTTAAAAATGACAATATACAATACAGAAATTTCACAAGAAAATGATACAAATATATTGCGATGTGATGCTTGTTTTATGACAAAAGGTTCCACTTTAATATTATCTCCACTGTACATGAATGAGATATGAAAACATGCAGTAGCTGAGAGTAATCCCCATGTTGGATTCAGTGGTCTTGCTCTTAGTTGAGGTAAGAAAATGTTTAGTTCTTCAGAACTACAAATGCATGAAGCAAACTGTAAAACAATATTGCTAAATGGCAGTTATCAACATGTAATTATCACATGTCCCAAAATGAAGATGGGTGGTTTTGGATTTCTGTAAAACTATTAATATCACTCTTTATATGGGATGGCAAGAAAGTAAGTTTTTATTTTAATTTGTCTAAGTACACAAGCAATTAGAATAAAATATTTGTGATGTTTCTGTTGTAATTCATAATCCAGGATTACATGCATTAAAGAAAGGCAAATGTTTGCTTGATTCATCCACAGAGAAACAAACCAGGGGAAGGAAATGCTTTGTCCTTTCACCTTTGTCCAATAAAAGGGGCGGTTGCCTTTCAGTTGTTGTTTTTTTTTTTCTTCTTCTTCTTTTTTTTAAAACAGTCTCTCAAACAATCTCACATCAAGTTCCCTTTATCTTCCTTTTTGGACATCCTGGAATATTTCCAAGTGGACGGATCAGTAACATCAATGCCACTTGAGAAAGAACAGCTTTGTCTTGTCTTTATTTTCATGTGTCACTTTCAGGATTTTTTTCACAGCATCTGTTCTCAGTGATGGTTAGAGTCATCTCTCTGTCCATTCACACCTCCCATCCAAAAAGCTATGAAGTTAACAGACTTGTTTGAAAGTTTTGCAGCAGTTCTGCAGCACTGGCACTCGTTGGTGCCTTAAGTCGTTACCTTTGTGTCCTTTTTCTACGTTCGGTTAGGACATTATTCCCTAGAGGTGAAATTGCAGCATTTATTGTATCCACCTCGACTTATGTACATAAAGGGAGAGCTTGTCTCCCACTCTGCTCCACCTGAGTTCTTGTTTGCTGCCGTGGCTCATGGCCCCGCAGTGTGAAAGCAACTGAGGTGGGACTGGCACTTGCTGTGTTGTGCTGAAATGAATGGCTATGTTAGGAGCAGAGTGTTGCAGTTAGTGTGCTGAAGGATCAAGGAGGGAGACATTCATTTCACCGGTGCAGAGTGGATTCAGTGCTGGTAAGCGTCTCGTGCCTGGATGTGTGAGCTGCTCCTTATGTGTCGAGGCGGCGTTTTCTCTTGGCTTTATGTGCATACAAGAAGTACATAGTGTGGCCAGTGGTGATGAAGAACACAGAAATTATAACCAGGATGCCAAAGTGTTGTGGCTGCGGAGCCGAGATCACCATAATGAAGTGAAGCAAGTCCATCAGGTAGTTCATCGAACTCTGCACCCCATTCACCACTCCTCTCTCTGATTCACAGATGTTCTCCTGCAGAAGCTGAGTCACGGTCAGGTCAAAGGACCAGAGACCTAAAACACAGTAACAGTTGAATTGGCACTGACTCGACTGCATATACTAGATGGACACGCTAAAATTTACTTTCAGCAAGTAAGCATAAAATATTATGAGATATTGTAATTTTATGGTGCAGTGGCTATGACAAACTGCATACTGTATATCAACATTTAAATTGTGTATCAATAAAGGTTAAAATGTCAAAAATTCTGTATTTAAATCTAACGAGCAAGATATTTTACAGTTTTCAGTCATAGTTTATGGTGGCTTTCCTATGTAATGAAATTATTTCAATTCATAATGTGTCATTTTTTTAAAAAGATAATTATCTCTATATTTAAAATAAATTATTGCTCTAATATCTGCCAATATGTGGCATAGGTTTTAAAGCTGACAGTATCACTTGTGTATACATTTTTGTGTCAACTTTTTGTGTTCTCTACTCACCAATGCGTGCTGTAATGACACCCAAGAACAGCAGAATAATGGAGATGTAAGACTCTGGTGCTGTGCCAGAGGGCACATTGTCAAAAAGCACAGTGTTGTTGGTCCAGTGGATGGAAGTGCGGTCGGGTAGAAGTGGCTGATTGCCGCCTCCCATCAGAGGATATGTGTGCTTTTGCCTTTGGCTTATCATCCCACCAAGCTCTGTTGAAGAATTAGAAGTAATGTAGGGCATCAGCAAGCTGAGATCCATGGGGCTGCCGGGGGCAAACACAGAGCACACGCACAGCAGCAAGCAGCTCAGGTGGAGGCAGCTTGAGATGATGCCTGTGTTAACCAGACCATAGGCCTTCCTGAGTCTGGTGAACATCACGGTGCCCATCAACCCTGTGATAGCTGACACGCCCATCAGCAGACTAAGGAGAGATCCGCTTATGCCTTGAGTGTAAGCATAGCCGGTGGTGATGCAGTCGAACCCCAGCACCGTGGTGTATAGGAAAGCCAAACCCATTCCTGCCAGGAAAACAGGCTGACGATAGTAGGCCCTCCAGCCATCTTTACAGGTGCTCACCAGCCAGCGAAACCTCCGAAAACACAGCGGCAGATCGGTGATTTCCTTCAGGTGCAAGCTTGAAGTGCAGTTGCTCTCTGTCAGAGGCTCAGGTTGTGCAGTGTTGCCTTCTCCTGATGAAAAGCAGGAATGACATCCATCACTTGAGTTCATTAACTTTAAAGGCCTAATCCTTACTTGGATTTCTGCACCCACTCTACTCCATGTCACGTTAGCCTCTACATCATTTGTCAAATGCAGTCCATCTGCACTAATGCATGTGAGCTACAAATAGAAATCCATACCATGTGGAAGCTGTAGTGCCTTAAACAAGGTCTGCAGCACTACCGCGTTAACCCTTTGCTATGTCTGTGAAAAAGCCCATGAAAGGTTCATACCTTGTAACCGTTTCCTCTCTATTCTCTGTAGGTATGCTTGATCAACTGCCACCGATGGTGGCTTGGTTGAAAGAGCAGGGACGATGCGATACACCCGTGACAAGAAGAAGAACTCCACAATTAGAGACACCAAGTTCCAGCCCAGGATGAAGCCACAGCCAACTACATTGGAGGCAAGGGTCATGACCTGTCCCACTGCTAGAGGGGCCAGGATGTTAGTCACCTGATCTATCCGCCTCATGGTTGCATTCATTCCTTTTGTTTGGAACAAACACACGGAGGTTAACATGTGTTCACCATCGGAAACTAAGCAGAAGTCAGTCAGTATCTGATATTTTCTGTAATTTGAGGATTTAATTTTCCACAGGCAGTGACTGAAGCCTTTAACAAACATGGAACACAAACCAATATACATTAACAGAGTGGATGTCCTCACCCGCTAGGTGACCTCGGTTGTAGCCCGTGATGACCACAATCCAGTCCCTCTGAATGGCAATGGTCAGTGCTGTGCTTGCAAGGTTTGCCACATCTGCCAGGATTATCACCACCGTATAACAAACCACCTTGTGTGAGTTTTGCGATGCAACATGTTACTATGACAGCACATAGTAGCCACAAGCTCAGAGGCAGAGACAACAGGGACACGAGACAGGGAACAACGACAGCCATGACTTCTCTGTATAGTAATCATAGCAGGTTATCGTGTTTGGAGATGAATAGAAACACAGAAACTATGTATTAGCAAGTATGTAGTGTCTACTCACAGTAAGCCATCCGTCCCAGATCTGCTCAATCCTTTGCTTATATGAGAACACCAACATGAGCACAATGCTACATACTGTCACCGAGATGTTCTGAATGAAAAGAGATGCATGTGCAACTAAAATAGAAGATGGAAAAAACAGTTTCAGACTTTTAGATAAACATGGTGTTTTTTTTTCTTCTAAAAATGAATACTAGCCATGACAGATAGGAGTCAGTGGCTGTGAACCTTGTGCCTTGAGTCCTGCTGGTTGAGTCTAGCTATCAAATCAGGGACTGTTTTACACTTGAGACACCTGGTGAATGGAATTCACCTCCTAGTGGGATAGCATACCAGCACATTTCTTGGCCCAAGATTGAAATCCACTGATCTCTATCACTGCTCTTTGATATATTGCATGTTAGAATTTGCAGATCGGAATGGTGTCATGCATACCTTTATTCCGAGGATTGCGATCAACCCAGTCTCCAATCAAAGCTCCAAACAGGAGCACCGACCCAGCCACGACCAATCCAAACACCGCAGTCAACAGCAAGTTACGGCCGTACAATTCAATCAGGAACACAGAGATTGCGAAGTGCCACATGCGGTCACCCTGCGTAACACGAGAGAAAAGTAATCGTTGCGTGTTGTGTTGCAGTGTTTTTGTCAGTGAGCATTGACACAGTTTACAGTAAAGAGGCTACCTAGCAGTTGATTAAGTTTCGAAGTCTTACCTATTGCCCCGCGAATGTTTCTTCAGGAAATGATTCTTACCCACATTGATAATGCTCCACTGACATAGATGAGGAACTTGGGACCCCTGAGGTAGATGAGAGCTGAACCTTACAAGGAAATGAACGAGAGTCGAATGAGCAGATATTCCATAGGCTGCAAAGACACTGCACAAATTCTCTCTGGATTTTAAGTTTACCTGGTATACTCGTGTCTTTTTTAGTTCTTGCATCCCTGATGTTGTCAGACTCAAACTCGACCACAACCCCACCACACTGGGAGGCATCTGCCCGCTGCGACATTTCCTGGAGAAGAATTGTTGAACTTGTCACAAACTTCTACTGTTGTTCATACAGTAGCAGCGTGTATCATATCTCAGAAATACACTTGAATTCAGTTATTTTTTCTTCTTGCTCTTGAGGACTACAAAATGTCTAGATCACTTGTACAATTAGTGTTTATTTACATCCCGACATCCTTGAAATCAAATCTAGAGCAGCACAGAAATTCATGTGTGACATTTTGTAAACAACTGGCCAAACACTGCATTTTTTTCTCACCTTCCAGTTACTTAAACAACACGTCCTTTTGAACTCAAACTGCTGTCTTCAGTCACATCAGATCCCCCCCCCCCACACTGCCACTCCAAAAAAAAAAAAAAAAAAAAAAAAAAAAAAAAAAAAAAAAAAAAAAAACAAAAGCAAAACACCAAAACAGAAAAATCTTATTTCTTAATCACACAACAAAAAAAAAAAAAAAAAAAA
>VOQJ01003142.1:3325-14155 GCA_015052665.1 Apistogramma diplotaenia
TATTTATACAGCACCAAATCACAACAGTCACCTCAAGGCACTTTATATTGTAAGGTAAAGACTCAAAACGCCCCCCATGAGCACACACTTGGTGACAGTGGGAAGGAAAAACTCCCTTTTAACAGGAGGAAACCTCCAACAGAACCAGGCTCAGGGAGACGCTGTCATCTGCTGTGATGTATATACATGTGAGTGACAAATTAAAATTCTGTATTTTCTTTTACCGTATTCTTATAAATAGGTAAAAACCTGGGCTGGTATCTCTGGCAAAGCTTTAGGTTGGTTCTCCTCCTCTTTGGTTGGAAGAACTTTCACTGTTAAGATGGGTACATTCTTCTCTACCACGGCATCCCTCCCCTCTGGGGTCCCCTAAGGCTCTATATCGAGTCCTTTGTTGTTTTCAATTTATATCTGTCTGTTAGCTGGTATCATTCAGTCCTTTTCTGGGATCTCTTACCATTTTTATGCTGATGACATCCAACTATACATGTCTTTTAAACCTCACCAGTTTGACCAGTTATCTATCCTGGTTGACTGTTTATCACAGATCAGTGCTTGGCTCTCCAGTAACTCTCTTGGATTAAATTCCGATAAGACTCTGATCATAGCTCCTCCTGATATTTATTCTACATCACCCAGGCGACTACTTCCTTTTGTTCAAATGCAAAGACTGCAGTTCGTAATCTCTGAGTATAATTTGAGTCCTCCTTGGCATTTGACTCACATGTAAGATCTATGGCACGTTCCTGTTTTTTCACCTTCGGAATATTTCTACACTGAGAACCCTAGTTCCCCCCTCTGTTCTGGAAACTGTTGTCCATGCATTTGTGTCATCACGCTTAGACTACTGTCATGCCCTCTTTACCGGCTTAAATAAATCAACGGCTCCAAATGATACAAAATGCAGCTGCTAGACTCATAACTCATTCTAGCAAACGAACACACATTGCTCCTATTCTGTTTTCCCTACACCGGCTCCCGGTTAGTGTTAGAATTCTGCTTACATAGAGAGCTTTAAGTGCCCCTGACTGTTGATCTCAGTTACTAGTTAAATACTTTCCTACACGTTGTCTTCTCTTTGTTCTCTTTGTTCCCCCACGAACAAGTTTAAGGGCTAGAGGAGACAGATATTTTCAAGCTATAGTGCCCAAACCCCGGAAGAACTTACCCCTTGAGCGCCCCCTAGCTGACTCCGTTGTTTCTTTTAAAATCAAACAAGCTTTTCGTTAGTTAATCTCATTTCATTCTCTTTTTAATCTGTTATTTTATTGTTGTTTTATTGATGCAAAGGCATAATTTGTTTTTAAATTGATTGTTTTTGAACAGCGCTTTGTGACCTTTTCTGTCTGTGAAAGGAGATTTATAAATAAACTTTACTTACTTACTTTTAATTTATCACCGGTATGGGTTATGGTTGTATAAATGCTTGTATATATAAACATTGATTCAGTACCTGTCTGCAGGGCCTCCTGGCCTGACGTAGGTGACCACTAAGGGGCGTGACTTGTGCCAGTCCTCATGGGTGCCACCTGTGAGGAGCAGGGCAAAGCTGTTTACATTAAATTCTTGAGACACATGACAAAGAAATATCAGATCAGCTTAATTGTATCCACATTATGGTAACTAAAATGTGATACAGATTTTGCAGCAAACAATTATAGTTTCAGTTTTAGTCTAAGATGTTTTTAATGCATCATTTGTGAGAAAATATAAGATTAAAACATTAGTTTCAAATCTGCAAATGCAAATTTAGATGATCAGCAAAAACAGAGAAATTGGGGCAAAATCAAAAATATTGAATTTATTTCACTGCTTAAGTTTTAAGTTATTTTTTTACTGCAGCCAAACAAAAGTCACCAACATGTGCTAATGACATTCCTCCTAACAATAACAACATACAATCATCAACATATCTAAGTATAATTAACCAATGTGTTTGTATATTTACTAAGGATGTTCTCGAAATCACTAGATCAACTTCAGAAAAGTAAGATTGCAATTGAATATTTCTCGACAGTTACCTCTCATGACGAAACCAAAGCTGTTCCCCTCTTTGTGCAAACAGATGTCAATTGTCTTTGATATAACCCCTGAGGTGCTGTCTGGTGCTTTGAGTGAGGCAACATATATACACAGAAAGACACACAAACACAGAGAGAGACCGAGATTTGAGGGCATAAATTATATTACTACTGTTCAATTTTCCCATACCAATGTGCTTTTGTTGCTTACTTAATCAAACATAATTAAAATGTATCAACTAATCTGAAGTTACATTATGACAATGGAGAATTAATATTTAATGTAGAAAAATAAAACAATAAAACTTAAAGCACCACAATAAACTAAAGCACACTTGGATTAAAATATGCATATATGGGTTTCAGTTAAGGATCTCTTTAAACGCATGTGTTAAAAAAATACAATTATATTTTCCTAAAATTAAATATTATAAACTCAAAACAATTTTTAAAGATAAATTGGATGTTAAGTTCAAAACAATTTTTAATGACAACAAATTGTATTAAGAACTCCACAAATAGACATCCACAGATGCTGTTTCCTGGGGTAAATCTAGCTAGCTAGTCTAAGATAAATTAAAAAAATAAAACAGCCTTTTACATCTAAACTTTTCCAGGAGTTAAAAAGACTTCAGTTCAATGTACTTTTAAACATGTACTAGTTAACATTTACCCACTTAGAAAGTTTGTGTTGATTAGAAGTTTCAAAGATGTCAGCTGTAACGTAAAGTGAAACATTAGTCGATGTCTCGATCACACCAAACTGTTGTTTTCTAGCCAGAAGCTGATTAGCTGCCCCAGGCCGACAGTTTCACTGTTGCCGACTCCTCAGTAAGGAAAGTAGCTATAGGCTATCCTTAAAGTCACTAGATATTACTATATGATGTCATCATTTAATTTGCATAATTAGCCATTGACATGTAGTTAAGGTTGAGACTGTAGGAGGAGTGAGGGCTAACATCACTTTTACACACATCGATTTTGTCCCATATTGTTTAATGTTAGAATATAGCTCTACATTCAGCCCAGTCTTTTATCCAGGCTTGGTACCAGTGATGAAAAATCGCAGTCGCTAAACACGTGCGGCCCCCACTCGGTGCCAAAGCAAGGTCCGGGCGATGCCAAAGCATACAAAGGAACGCAGTACGATCACTTTATATACAGGAAACATGGCAACAGATCTCCTAAAGTTGCAGAGATCACTGGAAAAAGAAACAGGGGGGTCTGAAATCTAGCAACAAAGTCACTAAGTTGGCTGGATTAGCTACCAGAGCGGCTCGCTTTCATAACGGTTAGCTGAGCTAGCGATGCGGCCATTAGTATTAGCAAGCGGTTGCTCGAAATGGTGCTCGATGTCTGAGAGGTTTTTTTGTGAGGTGCTGCAGAGAAAAGGTATCCTTTCACTTTTCCACCCATTTTGGACACGGAGACTTGTGTCTGTTGACAAATCTCAGTGCTGTTTAAAAGTCTGGCAAAATCATCTTCAACATCTTTTAAAGGTTTTGGTGGAAATGCTCAGAGTAATAATGAAACTGTTTTCCTTGTGTGTGATTCTGCAGCAAGTACTCAAGCAAGAATTTGTGACTTCATACTGGACAGGACCTTACTGACATCACTAAGTCATAGCCTATGTACCTGTAGGGGGCAGTTCGTACTCCACCTCCAGCAGAACTCTCTCGCCCACGTTTTTCAGTAAGCTGATGATCTCTTCATGCCGCAGTTTGGTCAGATTGATCCCGTTCACGGATTTGATGTAGTCCCCGACATTTAACTGGTCACTCCTGCATGAAGACGGGATGAAAGCAGGTGGAGGCTTGAACAAATGTGAATGGCTTTAACCCAAAGGGTTTTTTTTAAATTTATTTCCATTTTGAAATGAACAGTTTATGGTATATTACTGAATAACAAGACAGTCTGAATGTATTTTTCCTCATCTTTGATGCCGACAGCCCCACCTGGCTGCCAGCCCTCCAGGCCGTAAGTTCGATACTCGTGGTTTTCCATCCTTGTCAGTTCCTCCTGAGATGGTGAGGCCAAGTGTGCTCCCTTCTTTCTTCACCAGCTCCACCAAAGTCACCCCCCGCAGAGCTTCTAACCAAACACACACATGTAAAGACGATACACACAAAATACAGGCAGAGGGAAGGACATGCCAATACACACACAAGGATGTGCACACGAGCCACACTCAAACATACAAAATACAGGTAAGAAATGAGTGGTTAGTGTCTGTTCATCCAAAGTAAAGCAAACCTGAGACACATGAAAGACTCTTGTTCCTGTGTGTCCTTGAGGGAGACACTGATCTCATGTTGGCTCTAAAGAGCTGAAATGACTAAAAGGTGAATGTGAATTTCAGACAAGATAAGGATCAATGAGGTAATGAGAATTAGGAGTGCCTTTTTGTTGTCCCTCCCTGCCAGGATGAAAAGGTCTTTAAAGGCTGAGCTCACCAGCAGAAAACTGAAGAGTAAATTACAGGTGAATTACATTCCTAAATACATTTTCTCTTCCATGTGTGAAATTTGTCAAATTTAATCAAGGCTGCATTTAATGTTTCACTGCTAGAAAGTTCTGTTTCACAGAATCTGCACCCATCCTTAAAAAAACCAAATATAATATTTATTACATATAGTTAGCAAACCCCCCATGCGATGCATGTGAGAAAAGCTACATGCGCTACAACAGTATGATGCTATGATACATTATATTGTGGCACACCATTCTAATTTACAGTACGACATTTCTCTCTATGCCAGAACGGTCAAATATGCAAATATATACTATTGTGGGATTTGTATAAAATATTTGTATACTACAATCATTAGAGTAGGATTATTTGGGAAAACTGGCCACAATGTACTAAATTTTCCTAACTGACATAAAAACTACTGATGTACTTTATTGTACTTTGAAATAGTCCTTAAGGTTGTTGTGGGTACTTTTAAAACCCTCAACTGAATCCTCTGAAGGGAACTTGCTGGGGACTGTGATAAGAAGGATCAAGGCTTGGTGGACCACTCTGACACGGTCAGCACGAGGACAGAGCTGCGTAATGCAATATTCCCGAAACCCCTAATTAGACTTCTGCACGAACAAAGGAAGCACAACATTCTGAAGAACTGCATCAAACCTCTGACAGTTATTAACTGCAGTGGACGAACTAGTTTTAGGTGAGTCGAGGCTTACTGCGGTAAACAACTTGTTTGATTTGGAAAAGATGCTGAGACATGTGTCAGAGCTGCAAAGCTCAGGTCTTCTTCATCCTGCTTTCTGCTGCTTTTAGGAAAGAATTTAAAGCAAAATGAGAAAAGTACAATACTTCTAATTAGGACTGTGTCATTTTTCGGTTCTCTTAAACATGTCAACTCAGTTATGTTATGCTGTTTTCTTAAGATTTGGCTGTCTGGAAATAGTTAGTATAAACGGTCCATCCATCCATCCATCCATCCATCCATCCATCCATCCATCCTCCACTTATCTGGGGTCGGGTTACAGGGGCAGCAGCCTATGCAGAGAAGCCTAGACCTCCTTCTCTCCAGCTCATCTGGGGGGGAACTGAGGCGTTCGCAGGCCAGCTGAGAGACATAATCTCTCCAGCCTGCCCTGGGTCTACCCTGGGGCCTCCTCCCGGTAGGACATGCCTGGATCACTTTACCCAAGAGGCATCCTAGCCAGGCCATCTCAACTGGCTCCTTCGAATGTGGAGGAGCAGCAGCTCTACTCTGATCCCCTCCTGAATGACTGCACTCTTCACCCCATCTCCAAGGGCGAGGCCAGCCACCCTTCGGAGGAAGCTCATTTCTGCCGGTTCTATCTGTGTTTTTCGGTCACTACCCAAAGCTTGTGACCATGGGTGAGGTTAGGGATGTAGACTGACTGGTACATCGACAGCTACATTGCCAGCGATAAGTCGGACTTGTGTCCTGTAGTATAAACTGGCCAATCAAAAATGGGACAAGTAAGGAGACTGTGAGACTTACTGCGTTCATGGAAAGGTTACGAATTTAGGTTCTAAACAGCCGGCGGGGTCTCGGGAAATAAAATGAGTGAGCCTTCACTGAAGCAATAAGTAAACTAAAAGCCCAGAGCTGTCATGATATGGAGCTGCCTTCCCATTTGTCTATTTGTATCATTACCATCTACATACACAAAAAGGACACACACACATGCACATACACACAAGCACATGCGATACAGCTTTTGTGTGATAGATGGCTAGATTAGGTAAATCCCTCAGGCAACGCTCAGGATCAGTGAAGTGCTTCACACCACATTTATTTCTGATGGGCATTATACAGCACATACAGGGGCGCACACATTATCAGCAGAAAGGCACTCATTCATTCATTAGTCCTTGTGCTGTTCACATTTGCATAAAAGCAAAGCTTTTACAAATGCAGTCGGAATGCTGTGAACACTTCCAAAGTGAATCCATCACTAAATTTGCTTTTTGTTTCTTTCTGCAGACGTGCAAACTGAGGACGCTGGAATTCATAAAGTTTTGATCTTATGGAACGATTTTTAAACTGCACGGCAGAAAACGTGTGGAATGATTTCTGTTATACAGAGGAAAGTTATTGTGCATGTGATGATCAGATAAATGGAAACACTATAAATATGATCCACAAATATATTAAATGAATTATGTTAAAATAACAGAAGGAAACAGCATCAGAGAAAAACTTAATTGCGAAAGCATGCAAAGTGACTTTGGTTCTGAGAATGTAGCTGAGTTACAAAGTTGCAAAAAAATTATAGAAATGAAGAGATAACAGAGCCATAACAGAACAATAATCCTATGCAATAATCTTTGCAGTTTAAAAAAGAACTAAAGGACAAACAAAAACACTTCGTTTAAGGTTTGTTTTCATCCACGTGGTCGATTCGAGACTTCTGGGTAATTACCAACAATAACAAGAAGGTTAAAAACGACAAACAGATGAAATACAAAAGAAAAGAAAAGAAAAAAATATTTTTCATCAATTCACCTAGATGACATATAGTTGGACCATTTTAAATAATGACTCAGAAATTTACTTCCCAGTAAAATAATCCTCAGAAAGCTTCGTCTGCAACACACATTTTAACCAAAGTTTAATATTTGTAGCAGATCCAACAGAACATGTTCATTACACAGCCTTTGTTTGATTTTCCTTAAAAATATACTAAATTATTTATACTAATTCATCCATTCATCCACACATGTCAGTGGTAATGGGCACTTACCAGGTATGCTGTGTCTTCTAGAGGCCATGGTGTGTTCTGGTCCAGAGATATCCTTAGTTTTTCCATATGGTCCATCATCTGAAGAGAAAAGAGACAAAATTCATCATTAAATTTTTTTTCTTTTGGAATAGTTAAAGCTTCAATATTTCGACAGTGACCAGGCAAATATGTGGCTCAGTCAACAGATAGTCCTCAGCACAAAACCACAAAGATGAGAGTGAATAATCACAGTAATAACACCACTTATTAACAGTGTTTACATACTGTAAGCATGCAGCTGCATAAGAACTTGAAGTGTTGTGATGACACCTTCAGTGGTGGTATTATTAAGCAATGGTCTCCCAATGCTAATGCTCAGAGGTGCAGCTAAGATTCAGGCTGGTCCACGACTGTAAAGACGAGCCTGCAGTGCTGCATCTGTTGCTTTCATCAATCTTTGTTTCCCTCGAGTAAAGAGGTTTCCTCCCCGCTGAGCAGATGGAAACACAGCTGACCCCCCCACCTTTAGAGCTGCAAAATGTTCTCCAAACACTTCAAGGGACTTTTCTGTCTTGCAAGTGCACAAGAATAGCCGTGCAACGCTGAAAACACCCCACATTTATAATCCCCTTAGCGAGACCACAGCTGCAATTGCATCAACTTTGCACACCACTGTGTCCAAATGACACATAAGGGAGATTTTCCAGTTGCACACTGTAACTTTAACTCATTATAAGTGGGTTGACACATCGGCAAATACCCAGAAGAGTTGTTGCAGGGAGTCTCCTGCCAGCTTGGACAATGAAACAGAGGCCAAAACTATTATATGTCACATTTGGGGGAACAGATGTCCTGGTTTATATTCTCTGGCAGAGACTTTCAAGCAGGGATTTAATATTTGATAAGTTATTATTTCTCCTGCTCAGATCACATGCACTTTTTCACGGCTAAATGAAATGCACAGAAGGGAATCTTGCATACAAACTTCAATGAAATGCAGCAGTGCCTGCCCACTGAGATATTTGCAGCCATCTCCTTCCTTTCATTGAGAGGTCTCTGCTAATGAAGGAAGAGCTTTTTGAATACAATCATGGATATGAAAGTGGGATCCAGTTGCACAGCTGCAGCTGTATTTCCAGACCAGCTAACAAATGTAATTCTGCCTGTAGGTGGTGTCAGTGTGCTCTATCTGCAAGCGAGCCACCTGCTGAGAATATGACTGCAACTTTTCTTTTTTATTTATATCTGTTAAATTGATTTGGCTCTGCATGAATTGTGCATGTCTGTCTTTCTGCTTTTCACAGAGAACAACAACAAAGAACGTTAATGCATGAAAAACGTGTGAACAGGTACAACAATGACATCTGAATACTGTCATACAGGCAATGTCAGCGTCATCATGCGCTCATGCTGCTGTTTTGTTGTGTTGTTGTGCAGAATGAGTCGGAGTTTCTGCATAAAGAATCCTTCATTTGTTTGCTCTAATTCTCCTTTTTCTTTTGCATTTGTTTTTGAGTGTAATTATATAAATGTGTGTATTTTAAGGACTCATCTATGATATATTAAGGATATTAAGTATTTTGCTAACTCGCACTCTTTAACTTAGTTTGACAGCAGCTGTGACAGCAGAGCTGAGCTTGTTGTTGTTGTTGTGAGTCTGAGGGGAGAGGATGTGTCCTACTTTACAACCTCTGCTCCATCAGAGGGACGGGAAGTTTAACAATTCATAAACCACTTCCCACATACTTTCATACACAAAGTCACAAGTGTTAAGTTGCATTAAAAGCAGGGACATTTATACCACAGCTTAAACATAAATGCCTCAGCTAATCTTCCAAAATAAATGCATATTTGTAATGCTTTTCAGCACCCAAAGCAACGCTTGAAGCCAGCTTACCTCCATTAGCACAGTGAGCATTTGAAAAGGATTTGTACCAAAGGGACTGCAGTTCTGTTCGCTGGCCCAAATTCATGTGGGACACAAGATTAACCGCATCGTCATTCTATATCCAACTAATAAATCAGGAAATCTGTGCATGTTTCACAGTCTTCAATTATCTTAATGCCGAGTGTCTCATATTTGACACGTGAGTTTTTCAGACTTCTACATCATCCATTTAGTTTCCATGAAAAACTTAAATAAATTGCAAAGAAACAAAGAAACAGATGTAGCTTATATGGTACAAATTAAAACAAATTTATGCAAATTTATATTTAATTTATTATTTTTTTATCAGCCAGTTCAATAACCATTAAAATAAAAATACATTTTCTGGCAAATATTTCATGGTTCAGGTTTATCGGGTGGGGTCTGTAGAGGTTCATTTTAAAGTCTAATCATCAGAGGCAAAAAGCCACAGCATGTTCAGACAGTGTGGCACATTCACTTCCACCAGGACCAGCACTCTTCCTCTCCTTCTTATTACATGTCGCTGAATTTTATTGACACTGTGATCTCTGCTCGCCACAATGCTGCTAGTTTCTTCCTGTGTGGTCGCCATTTTCCTGCGACATCTACCTTCCCTGATAGTGACAGGACTAAAAATAGCAGTGCCAAGCAGGAGCAGATAAACAGATGAGGCCGAAGGATATAAAAGTACACATAAACCCTTTTTGTTCACCACTAGTGTACGCCTGTGACAGTGGGAACTGCATTCAGATTTGAAAGAATTCAGTCCTATTATTGGCCTGGTGCCTTATGGCTCATTCAGGTCACACCATGGAAGGTGAGGTCAGGGCATGACTTGTTTGTTTGCGATGGACTGAACTGGGTTTACTTGGCTATCCTGCATCTGAACATCATAAAGCACAACAAACAGTCGCCTCAAGGCACTTTTTACTGTAAGGTAAAGACCCTACAATAATTACAGAGTAAACCCAACAATCAAAACGACCCCCTATGAGCAGCACTTGGCAACGGTGGAAAGGAAAAACTCCCTTTTAACAGGAAGAAACCTCCAGCAGAACCAGGCTCAGGGAGGGGGGGTCATCTGCCGTGACCGGTTCAGTTCAGCTCGTTCAGTGACGAGACTTTGGTCAAAGCTCTAAAATATTTTAGCTGAAATTCATTTTGTTTTACAGCTTTGCTCCTAAACCACGATTGTGAGCTCCTCGCTGCACCTTTAAGACTTAAAAAGCACCGGCACTGAGCAAATCACGATTACATACGAACAAAGCAAATTAAACAATCGCCACAGGGTTCACGTAAAGACCAAATCAAATCCGCCCTCTGATGTCACAACAAGAAACAGTTCAGCAACTTTATCATAAGACAACTTTGTCCCCAACCTCAATAAATAAAGTGATTTCCCTTGAACTATTTCTATACATGACACATTTTTCTGCCTTCTAACAATGTGAAATATGCAGTGCTGTCCCACTGGAAGTGCTTAGAAATCAGTTCTCCTCCCAGCAGTGACAGTGGAAAGGAGGACGTTGTTGTTGTGTCTCGCATATTAGAGATCTTCACGGAGGTGTAATAAGTTTAATAATTCACAAGTTTTGAATTCAATTTAGCTTTAAACTGCTTTCATAAGTTATCTGTTCCTGCTGTGGGGCTGTCACAAGGACAGTGGACCCCAGGGACTGTTCATCAACACAC
>VOQJ01003143.1:1455-12434 GCA_015052665.1 Apistogramma diplotaenia
TACCCTGAGAGGCTGCTTGTCTATGAGCAGGTAACCCCTCCATAGACTCAGCACCTGCAAACACATATGAGGCGAACAGAGAGAGAAGCTGTTAGACACCAAAGTGACAACAATCACATTTTCACCATTTTTCCACCATAATAACACATAAAATCTGATTTCCTGTTATTTTTTTTTACTGTTTTGGTTTAACTGCTAAAGGTCAATGAGACAATGCTGCATTATTAAATATTAAGAAAAACATAACGGCTCATAGTTTGTGTTTCACTCACAGTGGGAAAACAAACAGCAACTTTTACAACATTTTTCTGGACTTTGATGCACAAACTTTACGTTGTCTTGTATTTGTATTAAATGTTTGTGTTTGCAGTGTAAAACCAGCGTTTAGTGCCCCCTCCTGGCAGATTTGTGGCACTTATGCCTTAAACATCTGAACTCAAGATAAATACCCAACATTTATTATTGTAAATGAATAACCACCACAATGGCAATACTGTTTATTTAAAATTAAACATTAAACATTAATACATTAATATTTTTCATATTGTGTTTTTTATTTCACACTATTTGTTATGCACATAGCAGGTGAATGGAGCTTCCCTCCAACAGAGGTCCAAGAGATCAGTACAGTTAATGCCAAAGTGCGCTGAGGCTGTTCTGACAAACACACCTCCGTCTCCTGTTTCCTTTCATTCGTCATGTGTCAAAGAACTGATCGGCTTCCTTGTTAAAGTCTTGGCTTTACACTGATACTCACCACAAACCTGTGGGCCGACCTTCCACTCGGCTGACCGGAGTTGTTCAAAGTAACAGGCGTCACCAGGCAGACTCTGTGAGGCTTCAGCAGCTCTGAGATCTGATCTGCTCACAGCGTGACAAACACAAACAGACTGTTGCTTTTAGACTTTTAAGAACATCTTCACAGCTTGAAGTGAGGCGTCTGTTCCTGCAGCCTCGTAAACATGGCCGGTTACCTGTGACCGCTGGGATAGGCCTCGGCCATCCTCACGCAAACACACGATATGCAGCTCGCAGTGCGGCACTGCAGGTCCGTGAGGCCAACAAGACCCCTTCTGAGCAGCAGATCCACCAGACCTCAACATCTTCACTGCACCTAGTAATTCTGATATTAGGAGCTCTGAGCTCCGCAGTGTTCAGGGCCTTTCTGAAGTCTCCCATCCACTTTCATTCTAGTACCCTTGAAAAGGCAAAGAACTAGTTCAACAACATTTTGGAAGCTGTCTCTTAGAGCTCGACAGCGGAGCGGAGCTGCCTTGTGACACAGGCGGAGCTACATGAACTTTAATGCACACTGTTGCACATCAGTAATCCAATGTTACCAGTTCGTTTCAGGTTGTAACAGGTACAACAAAGCAGTGATCATTTTTTAACCTTTATTTTAGCAGGAAAACCTCATTGAGATTTAAAATCTCTTTTACAAAGGCAACAAGACTGGGAGCAGCACACAGTTAAAGGCGTCATTTGTCAGACAGGATACAAACATTGTCTCGTTATCTGGTTCATCCGAGTGCGTCACGAGCTCTCAGGACCACCTACTGTATCATCTAGTGAAGGTGAGGGAAGTCGAAGGAATCAGAGAACTGCTGAGAGTTCGGTGAAATCACGTTTTTGAAGAAGCAAAACTAGAGC
The DNA here is from genome assembly GCA_015052665.1 of Apistogramma diplotaenia. Lineage (NCBI taxonomy): Eukaryota > Metazoa > Chordata > Actinopteri > Cichliformes > Cichlidae > Apistogramma > Apistogramma diplotaenia. Next base: position 3,106 of record VOQJ01003143.1, read on the forward strand.
AGGACCTGAAACTGTCCAACAACTAGTTTCTGTGGTTTGAAGCAAACTGAAACGATGGAAACTTGTCCTGCGATTTCACACCTAAAGCAAGTCTGCTTATAACGAGTTCCAGTCAGAATAACTTCATATCTTAATTATATTTAACCTTTTTCTAGTTACTTCAGATACCTTAAGTCAGTATTAGAAAACATTTGGTTCCATTTATAGATTCATGTCAGTGAGAATGAAAAGACAAACGTCTGCACCGCGTGAAAGCATCTAAATCAGAATCTGCAGGTGACAGATTAGAACCTCTGTCTTACTGCAAATCACTGTTGTGTGTCAATAAAAAGCGTCTAATGTTTAAAGCTTTAAATAATCTGTATGAAGGGCAACAGGTATCAAACAGAGGTGGGAGCCAAGGAGGTACAAAGTCTGCAGCAGACAGTGAAACTTATCCTGATGGTTCACATCTGCAGCTGAGAAGCTCCCCACTCATGTAAAACCAGGCTGTGCTGAAGCTTCAGCTGAAGCCAAACCCACGTGTACGTGCTCAGGTAGCCTGGGCTGCTGCACCGGAGAGGTCACAGGCAGGGAAAGGTGACAGTCCAAACACACATCACATAATAACGTGCGCTCGGATTCCACTGAATTTCTGCACAAACATGCGAAAGCTTGTGCACGTAGGAGGTCAACTGTGCGCCCACAGGACCCCGCGGCCCTCCACTACCTTTGTGTACTGCACAGCACTGTCACCGAGCGCACACGCTTCCTTCTTTCTGCCACCGCCTGCTGGAGTGGAAACAGATGCTGGCTGAGTGTGAGCGGCTGACCTTTAGTTTTGTAGAAAGAAAGGCTGATTATAACTTCATAAACTGATGTTGATGGATTTAGCAGGAACTCGCTGTGATAATGGCCTCATAATGAAGCACAGATTGTGTTTAGATTTGTTCTGTCATGAATGAAATCTTCCATCACACACGTTCTTCCTGATGCACTAAAACTGGTGTCTGAGCGCCTCTTTTGACCCACATGTGCAGCTTCGGAGCCACGAACCTTCACGTTCTCAGAACATCAGAAAGTGGGCATTGCTGTTGAAATGGGTTCTTCTTACCTTGCAGGTTCTGAGAGACAGTTCCCATTCTGGGGGCTTCAGTAAAACGATGAAATCAATATAAAGTTAATCTGTGATCCTCCTCAGAACGAACGGCGCATGTCCATACCTACAAAAAGGAACAAGTTTCATCCAAAGAAGCAAAACGCGTCCTGCGCTGGCTGCGGAGCCACAGGGTGAGGACACCAACAGGGTGAGGACACCAACAGGGTGAGGACACCAACAGGGTGAGGACACCAACAGGGTGAGGACACCAACAGGGTGAGGACACCAACGGCGTGAAGGTTTCTGTTTCTGAGCACATCTGCTTGGAAGCCTTTCTCTTTCCACCCTGCACGCATGCACACACGTCACCTTTTCGTGCTCATCTTGCATGCACCCTCTGCTCATGAACTTTGATACTCACATCCTGTTCACGTAGTGAGTCAATCGCACAGTCTTCTGTGCGCTCACGGTGATGCGAACACAGAGAAGAGCGAGCAGGAAGGAGCTGAACCCCCCACGCTGCAGGAAACTGCGCCTTCACGCAGTCCCGCGTCATCTGTCAAAGTTTAGGAAAGTGCTGAAAGCTGCTGAAGGCATAGCAGAGCTTCAATGACTCTGGGTTTTATCATTACAGAATCCTCCGCATTAGCTTTTCATTTGTACAAGTGCAATTCTTCCTTTAACCACCAGAGGGCACCAAAGCATGCACACAAAAACTATTACACACATTTGTTCAACCCAGGCAGGTTTGAGCTGAACCGCCACCCAAAGCTCCTTCCTGGAACTCCATCCCAGGTGTGACAGACTATTCCCATCGGGATAATCCATCAGGGGCTCACGCAGAGCAACTGCACGTTGATGTGTATGGAGGAGCAAAACTGACATAATTAGAGATAAAAGCAGAAATAGATAAACCTTATATAAATACTGTTCTCCTTTTCCTTCTACATACATCTTCATCAAGTAATGTATATATTTTGTTTTGTCATTCCCTTATACAAGCTCTTGTCATTTCCTCGTGTCTCTTGCCTTTACCTCATGCATTTCTGCCTCATTATGCAAATGAGGAGGGCGGCCTTCTTGCTTGCACCTCCTGTTATTGGTCATAAACACGAAGAAGCTCATCCATATGCAAAACGATTGCGCATGCTCCGTTGTGCATCGAAACTCAAACACACGGTCGAAAGCGGCAGAAAAGTTTGAAATATGACTGTTTCTGTGACACAAAATAAACTTGTGTGCAAGGAAAATTCACATATAGACGTCATCAGCAGGATTCTGGAGAGCTTGACTGCATAGAGGAGGTGACTCAGGTGTGCTGGATCAGAAACGCATCCAAAACCTGCAGGACTCCGGCCCTCGAAACCTAAAGGAAGCACCTGAAAGAAGATGATGTATGAGTAACTTCCCCTCCACCTGAAAGAAGATGATGTATGAGTAACTTCCCCTCCACCTGAAAGAAGATGATGTATGAGTAACTTCCCCTCCACCTGAAAGAAGTCGCAGCAGCCATCAGTCCATTAAGATGATTTTAATTTTCATCAGCTGTACAATGTTTCATCTTCAAAAATGACATCACAAAAGTTTCTTGGTCTTAATGGGGACACTTAAACTATCTTAATAACAGTTCTCCCAATTTTTCTGCCAAAGCAAACAATATGCAGTTTAAAACAAAAACCGACGGCACTGATATAACAACAGTCACACGATGGTCCTGAAGTCGCCCACCAGGACGTGGATATGATGGTAACCCAACTGTTTTCTCCTTACACGGGGGGGTGGCAGACCACAGCTGTACAACACAAACCTCATTCGTTTTCACACAACTGGGCAAGTTATATTACAGAAAAGATCAATCACCTCGCAGCTGTAAGAGCCCATAATTCATCTTTCTGCTTCAGAACAACCAAATCATATCTGCTGAGCTCCTGGAAACTGCTCAGACGTCAGGGCGAGCACACGGCGATGCAGGGACGAGCAGCTCTCGATTATCTGATGATCAGGGCGCCCTGCGGTGGGGGGGGGCTCAGGCTGAGTGTGGGCTGGTTTGAGTACAGCACAGGGTGAAGCAGTTCAGCTGAAACCCTAAATATGAAACACTCACTGAGCGACTGAGACGCTCTTATGGGGATGGAGCAGAAGACCGTCTTCACAGTGCTCGTATGTGCTGCAGGAAAGGAAATGCACCGACGACAGTGACGCAGCTGCGCTCAGCCACACAGCCTGACCTGATGATGTCATACAGGGCTGTGTTAAAACACATGACAGTCGTCTAAACTCAAACTGGCCCCACTCCTGGTTAAAGGAGGAAACTCAGCAGTTACAACTGCACAAATTAAACTGTGGACGTTCGTTAGAACAGAGAAGACGAGACAAAGAGAGCGCAGGTGGTGTTTGGTGAGACGTGGCTGATGCATGATGGCGAGCTCGTAGATCTCTCTTTACAAACACGTTCAGATCACAACACAAGAGCAGGTCCGAGGTGTCAGAGTGCGCCTGCACCACCTGCACCGCCTGCACCACCTGCACCACCTGCACCACCTGCCACAGCTGTCGATCGCTGCGGCTGGAGTTTGACTGGCACTGATTTACAAAACGCTTGAGAGCTCTTCTGGTTTCAGGGAAAGCTGGGATGCAAACACTAACTGATTGAAATGTATCGTCATAATTCCACGTTAGCTTGGAATGTTCAAAGTTACTGCTGCGCTTCAACACTAACTGCCTCTCCTGCGACCGGCGGGCTCCTTCTGCACTGCGACAACAGGAACATGCAACAGCACGTGAACGTCAAAGCTGTCCCAGCTGCGACGGGCAGCAGAAGCTTCAGCTGAGCCGCTTTGAGCACTCGTCACTGTTGTGGTGTACAGGAAGTGACCGGGGCTCAGCTCAGAGCAGGATAAACTGCCATCGCTTCTACTGACCTGGATACTCACCCTGTGCCTTCGCAGCAGGACTCAGCCGGCCGAGTCAGTGACTGATGACACCACAGCGGTGTTTCCACGAGAAACTGAGGGACATCAGACTTCGAGGAACAAAAACACGGAGCAAAAAACAACAAAAAAGGCATCTCAGAGGTAAACTAAAGTACCATTAATGCCAGTGTTAAGAAAAGCTACATTTATACCCATATTTACACACTCACACACTACACACACACACTCACACACACAAAGGCTTGGACTTTGCAAAATCAGCATACTAGTAAGAACTGCCACAGGACATGTGGCAGTTCTTCTAAAAAACAAACATAATAATCAAATGTAAAGTTCCATCATATAATGTCTTTATACTAAAGACGTGGAGAGGGCGGGGTCGGGGTGGGGGGGGCAGACTGGCACAGGATGTGGCTGTGGGTGGGAATAAGTAGCAAAATACATTTAGATTCATTGAGAGGACATTCATACTGAAAGAAAGCGTTTAAGAGCAGAGAGCAGCCTCAGCTTGGACATTATCTGTGTACGATGATGGTGATGACGAGGGTGTGTGTGATAGAGACCCCTAAACATGAGCACAGGGTGATGCACAGGGACACATGCAGCTTCTACTCGTCGTGCCCGGCTGCTCTCGCTGTCGCGGCTGCTGCTGGATGGAAAGTGAGAGGAAGGCCGTGGGGAAGTGCGCGGGGATGCAAACTCTCAGTCGTAGTCCGGCTACATGTGTGTCGCTGTGGCGTGCTCACCGGTCCATCATGCTGAGGATCATCTCTGGCGTCAAATCTCCGTTGGCGGCAGCTGCCGCCGTTTCCTCATTCACAGGCAGCTCAACAGTCTCTACCCCCTCGTCAAGCCCCACCCCTTCCACAGTCAGGGCCACGCCCTGCTCCAGAGGAGTCACTGCCGAGGCGTCGCCCTCCTCCTTCTTCACTATGATGTTCTCCACTGCTCCAGTGCTCTCATCCTCCACCTGTATGATGGCAGCAGCTAAACAACAGAGACAAGGACATTCATCACTGTGTAGCTTCATTACACCACACACTAACACACACAACAGTTGGTCATGTGACCAGCCACAAACAGGACGAATCGTCACAGCTCGATCTATTCATTCCTCAGAGTCCGTCAGCATTAGCTGCTGACTCACCTGAAGCAGGTGTTTTGGCTGCGACTCGGACTGATTTGCTCGCTGCTGGAGGCTTGGGGACGTTCTTTGGGGGCCGGCCTCGTTTCCGCTTCACCGGTGGCTCGTCGGGGGCTGGTACGGGAATGGCGGCAGGAGCCTGGTCCAGTTCCATGCTCTCCGCCTCCTCCTCTTCCTGTAGTAGTGATTGTTCTTCCTCGCCGTCACCTTCGTCCTCTTCGTCCTCCTCCTCATCATCATCCTGCTCGGCGTGATCCTCGTCTGAATGAACAAGAGACGGTCAAAGTAGAACACATTTACAGGACAGGCATGACCAAACCTGCACACAGCCTCAACTTCTCACCACTGTCATCATCATCCCTCCTGCTCCTCATCTTCCTCTTTCTTCCTCTCCTTCCTTTCTTTGGGACTGTAGCTCCATTCTCAGCATCCTCCACCTCACCGCTGCAGTTCTCAGCATGGCGAGCCATGGTGTTCTAAAAGAAACGCACAGCTGAGACAGTCAGCCGTGACGTCAGCAGTGACGGTCAGCAGTGACGGTCAGCTGTGACGTCAGCAGTGACATCAGCAGTGACGGTCAGCTGTGACAGTTATTTCATGTGCAGCAGATAGAAAGAGGTGTATCCTCACCCTTCGAGTGAAGGTCTTGTTACACTTGGGACAAACAAAGGTGGCAGGGACAAAGTTAGGATCATGGTAGCGTTTGAAGTGCATGTCCAGGAGCTGCTTCTGTCTGAAGGTCTTTTCACACTGACTGCAGGCATACGGTTTCTCTCCGGTGTGCGTGCGGCGATGCATGACCATGTGGCGCTCCTGAGCACAGCGGCATGAACCACAGTTAGAAAACACTTATGTGCAGGTGTCGTGCTTGGAACAGGAAAAATGCAGGGTTGTATTAATCAGGATCCTGTGTACAGTTTCAGGGTTCTGCCAACGATCTCATCTCGGAACATCAAACATGTTTAGCAGTGCCTTCAGCTCACGAGTCTGACTGTAAAGCTGCCAGACAAGATGGGCTTAAAGAAGAAGAAAGCAGTTTCATGTTGCACCTCCACATACGGTATAACCAACACCTGCAATGCAAATGTGTCTGGGTGTGTGTGAGCATGCACACAAATGCCCAGGCTTCTGTGTGTGTGTGTGTGTTTAGTACCTGCACTGACTGATCATCAACAACAGGAGGATATTTCTGACCACTGAATTTATTTTTGAATCAGAACTTAATGTGATGCATCTGTGGAGACGCACCATCATCTCCTCTTGTGGACTTTTCCCACCGGGAACTGGCTGTGTTGGAGAAGGGACGTGAAGAGCACAGCTGAGACGGGTGAGAAACACCGATCTAGCATTAAAGCAGCCCTGACCCACTGAGTCGTGGACTCCACTAGACCCCTGAAGGTGTGCTGTGGTATCTGAACCATTGTGAGCTGTGAGGTGGGGCCTGCATGGATCGGAACTGTTGTTCAGCACAAGTCAGAGACCAAATCAACACCTCAAACCTGTTGATGTGCCCCTCAAACTACTCCTGAGCCACTTTGCTTTGAGGCCACAGCCATCAGGGAATCTATGAGAGGGTCTGCGGTTTGTGTCACAGTGGCAGGACACAAGGTTTCCCAGCCGAGCGCTGCCCAAAGCATCACACTGCCTTTGCATCCTGGTGCCAGGTGCTCCCCAGCTAAGTGATGCACTGGTACCTGACCATCCAAGTGATGCAGTACCTCATCTGATGATAATATGATAAATGAGATCTGAATGTTTTTAAAGGTGGGTGGCACCATCTAGGAAGATTCCCACTTGATACTAAAGTGAAAGAAGCACGAGTACTGACTGGTTACAGACCTGGCGGCAGCAGTAGTCACACATGTCACATTTGAACCTCTTCTCGTTCTTGTGTGACTTCTGGTGCTGGATCAGAGCGTAGCGCTCGTGAAAAACGGCGTCACAGTAACGGCATTTCTTCCCGGTCTCGATGAACGAGTGCTGCTTACGGAGGTGGACGCCTGAGAGGGCAGCAGCAGAAACAACAAATGAGGTGGCACAAACAGAGGCAACGAGTTGCTACGGTAACTTTGCACAGCGTGAGCGTATTACCCAAGTCACTCTTGCGTGCGATGACAGTGTCACAGTGTGGACAGTGGAATTTGGCCACGTTCTCCGTGTGCTTCTGCAGAATGTGCATCTTCATGGTTCCACTCTGGGTGAACCGAGCGTGGCAGATGTAGCACTCGTAAGGTTTCTCTCCTACGAGTCATCAGTAAGCACATACAAGAGGTGTGAAACCTGAACGTCTTCATTGAACTGCATCATTTCTCAGAGGCCTGTAAGTTAAAACTGGCTACTTTGTGCTGCCAATGATTTACTTCAGGAAGTAGCTTCTTTCATATGAGGTTTTCCACTAAAGAAGCCTCAGAGGAACGGTTACGGTGTGAGTTTTACCTGAGTGGGTCCTCATGTGTCTCTTCAGTTTGTATGTGTCCCTGCTAGCATAACTGCACAGGCTGCACTGGAAGGGGCGCTCGCCGGTGTGGGAGCGAATGTGGCGCTTCAACTTGCTCACCTGGACAACACGAAGTCACACGTGTAAACACTTATGAAGCTCCGGGGACGCGAAGCAGAGAGAAGAGGAACTTGCCTCCACGCTGGCGTAGTCACACATGGAGCACTTGAAGGGTTTCTCGTGCGTGTGCTTGTAGCGGCGATGGCGAACCAGCTCCCCGCTGGTCACGAAAGCCATGTCACAGTCCGTGCACTTGTGTGGACGAGTTCCTGAAGAAATAAATCAAACAGTCATCTCTGTGGGTCTCACTGCACCTGTTGGTTTTTATGAATATGAGGGGAGAGCATACCGGTGTGTGTGTTGAGGTGGTTTCTTAGCAGAGTAACGGTCCTGAAAGCTCGTCCACACAAATGACACTTGTGAGGTCTCTCATCGGTGTGGCTCTTCATGTGCCTGTCCAGGTTGGAGCGCCGAGGGCAGGTGTAGCTGCACAGCTCACACTGGAACGTCTTCTTCACCCCTAACAAACAAAGACACCCGCAGACCTTCAGTAACGGTGTTTGCATCACTCACTGGCTGCGTCCACGAGCTATTGTGCGATCACACTGGTCCACACCAACAAACCTTTCTTCTTGATCTTGGTCGGTTTGGGTGGTTTCATGTTGCCCACCACTTTTTCTGCGTTGACCTCGGAGAGAAGTCCCTCCTGCTGCTCTTCTTCAAAGTCGTAGACACTGACGTCCATGTCCTTATCTCCCTCAGCGTAACGCAGACGACTCTTCTTGCCCTTCACAAACAGCAGGTTCAGCTCAGTTACAGCACAGTTTCACATCCAGAATTACAAAGAATGATCCAACTGACCTTCTTGGTTTTCTTCACAACTCCAGATGGTGGCTGATAGTCCGGGTCCTTAGCCCAGTTTGGGTCATCATTTGTAGGCTGAACAGGCTCTTCTTCTCCTTCTACCAGCAGCTGGTTACCCACCTCCTCATCTTCCTCCTCTTCGTGCTGAGTTTCTGCTCCCTCCTCCTCCTGCTCCACAGTCTCCACCTCACCGTTAGCACCAACCTTAACTACCTGCACATCAAAAAGCACTAAATGTTTAGACACCAAAGTTAATGGTGAATGCGTGTCACAGCAGTGGTGTCTGCTTGTGTGCACTTGCCTTTACAGTAATGTGGTAACATGTGATTTAGACCAAAGCTGTGCTGCAAATGCACCTTAAGCCTGAAGGCGTGTGTCTGTGTACCTGAAAGCCCTCGGGCAGTGGCAGAGTGTGGCAGATGACCGGGTCTCCGTCCTTTGGCATTGCAGTAGTGTCCACGAAGGTGCCCTGCTGCAGAGCCTCCACAGTAGTGGCTGAAACAGGCACCTGGACCAGCTGCAGCTCTCCCAAGCCCAACGCTGCCTGCTCCTCCATGTTTACCACCTGAGGACAGAACACCCAGCAGTCGTGTCTTCATACAGGTCATCTACGAAAACCGGTATTTTTGAATAAAGAGATTTTGGGGGCTTTAGTTTTGATAGGACAGTGGAGGAAAGTCATTAAAGCTGGGGGGAGGACACAGTAAATGTCTTTAGGCTGGATTCAAATTCAGGCATCTGCATTATGGTATATGGGTGCCTGCTTAACCCAATGACCCCCCCCCCCCCCCCCCCCCCCCCCCCAACCCCCAC
>VOQJ01003144.1:11128-22573 GCA_015052665.1 Apistogramma diplotaenia
ATTGCTTTACAAAACCTATCAATCTATGACAATATGAACCTAGTTCCGTGTAAAGTGTTGCAGTGCTTCCTTGGGAGGTGGGCGCACTGCTTCTGTCTGTGCGTTTCTGAGGCCGTATTGCAGCAGAAGGCTTTTATGCTGGGTGACCGGAACCAGCTGAAACCGGTTTGAGGCAGTCGGAGGGCTGACAGGAACAATGCTGTCTCTGTGCTCCATGGGGATAGAGATAGCCTAGGCTGCTTCCATGGCAGACCTTCACAGCTCAACCATGGCACAAGCACAGACCCTGCTGCTCCTGCTCACTGCTGGCTGGATGTCGGAGTACTAGCATGATGCAGCACAGCTCACTGTGAGGGAAGCAGGGAGATTTGGGAAAGGACGAGGGCAAATGGGACGTGGCTGGCTGGGAGTCTTGAGAATCTGCAGACTAGAGCCTGCCTCACACATACACACACATGCATACACATAGGAGCATGATTTATCTGTTGTCTGTTTATACATCTGTGTGCTGCTAGTCATGCAGAGAATGACTAAGGACGATTCTTACCAGGACCACCATCACTCACCAGATCCTGGGATGTAACCTGAGCCTGTATTCTGGGCCTTTGCCTGTCTGGGAAGAAGCAAGACTTTTTTTTTTCAGGCAGGGTGGGGTGGTGGATGGCTTTTGTGGGTTAGCAGTGTTGTGACTTTGTTTGTTGCAGGATGGAAGGAAGGAAGGAAAGAAGGTTTGGCTAGTGGCTGGAGGGGGACGGAAGCAAGAGGGTGAGGAGTTGCTGATTCACTTGCATGTTTCCACTATTATTTACTTAGACTCTAATAGTCATTGTGTCGACTGAGCGTGGCAACAATGCATGTGCATTAAACTGGTGTTGTCAAGATGGGTTCTGTGTTATGTATTTTTCATATTTGTCCGCATTTAACCTTCCTTTGGTTTCTACGTCAGGCTGTTCTGCCTGTCATGGCTGTGACTAGCTGTTCTTTCCACCAGGCCTTTCTCTCTGCGCTGCAGCTTCACACAGCTCAGTAGCCATTTTTCCCCCTCACTGCATATGCTGCCTGCCCTCTCCCTCCATAACATTTCTCCTTTTCTCTGTCATTTCATCACCGTCCAGTAATATGAATTAAATGGGGAATTCTTCATTTTTAAAATCCAAGCCCAGGCTATCGGATATCGGTCTATGTGCGGAATTGTGGTTCCCATAGATTTGGATGAAACAGCAGCACTGGTTCGGCTGCATGTTCAAGCAGAGCAGCTTAGCTGACCCTTTTGTCTCAAACACCCATAACAGGCTACATTCAGACTATGATTTCCAGCCACATCACAGCTGATTTACATTGCTCTTTAAAATAAAAAATAAAGACTGATTACTGAAAAAAGATGCTCACTCTATTAAACATTTCACTTGACAAGAATATGCTCCCTCGTATTTAATCACGATAAACACATTGTGTTCCTGTTTGTATTTACACATGTAATTAAGCTAATGGACTATGTACATGTTATTGATAAATTCAACTCAAGAGTGCCAAAGGAAAAATGCGAATTTTTATAATGCATTAATATGCCTTTGGAGAGAGCAACACTTTAACATAGTTGAGACATTATGCCATAATTTTGCCATGTTCCTTTAATAGATTTTTAAGTAAAGCTAAAATGGATATAATAAGCACTGTGGTATACTTTTAAAAAAATTGTAATGATAGAAATAATGAACATGTAGAGATTAAAGAGGACTTTTTAAATGTTGTCTTAACGTCACATATACCTACTATGTGCACAGCATGCGACACCCTGTGAAGTTCCCTAAAGTAGCAGAAGTAGGACTAACGATTTTATGTCATGCTGACATATGTGTGTGTATATATATATATATATATATATATATATATATATATATATATATATATACACACACACACACACATAAAATATATTAGTATATATATATATATATATATATATATATATATATATATATATATATATATATATATATATATATATACGCACACACACATATATATATATAGGACCAGAAAACAGTGAAATCATACTGTAATTCGGAAAAGCATAAATGGAACATTTTCTTCAGTATCCAACACGACGTGGTTAAACACTAATAACTTTTTTGGATTGGTTTCATGCCATCAGTGTCTCACTGACCCAGTTATAATTCATGCAAAGATAAATGGCACCATCAGTCATTAATAGTGACTGGAGTGTACACCCACCCTCTGATATCAAGTCACCATAAAAACTTTTTACATTTAGAAATATTGTGTTAGTAATTGGTTTGGTATTGGCATGATTATTTGTAGCTTCATATTTCCAAAGCATCTGTTTTCTTGATTTTTTTATTGTTGCCTTCCTATCTCAGCATCAATCTCCAACTTGATGAAAAACAGTTCTAAAGCTTAAATAGTAATGAACAGAATCAAGTCAGATGCAACAAATCTTGTATACTTTGTACTGTAAACTATTGTAAAGAGAGCAATTACAGTACAGTTAAAAGGATGCAGCTCCCAAGACCTGCATAATAAATTGTTTTCATTACATCCATCTTCCCAAGGTGATCACCACACTGGAACAGGAGTAGGAATATGGGAGATATGAAGACACCAGACTTTGATGACCTCTTGGCAGCCTTCGACATCCCGGACATGGTGGATCCTACAGCTGCTATTGAATCTGGCCACCAAGATGATAATGATGGACAACTCAAGCAAACCAATGGTGGTGTGACCAACAATGAGAATGAGGCCCACAACCCCTCAGCAGTACATGATGTTGGTGTTAGTGTCATTGTGAAGAATATCCGAAATACAGACACTAGTGAACACTGTGGAACTGGATTGGAGAAGGGTGGGCATTTCCACTCCCATTCCCAACTCCCTTCTGTTGGTAATGGACTTTGTAATGGTTTGGTGTCCAAAATACCAACCGGGGCTCAGTACACCAAGAATGGATATAAAATTCCCAGAGAGGAAGGACAGAAAATGAACAACCAATCATGTACCTTTAATCAGTTTAGTCCAATCTCTAGTGCTGAAGAATTTGATGATGATGAGAAAATTGAAGTAGATGAGAAGCGAGGAGGTAAGACTTTATTTAGGCCCACTGCAAAGAGAGGGGATCAAAACTCCAAAACTCTTGTACTGGAAAGTGTTTCCAAGCCCAAAATAAATGAAGACCAAAAGCCTGATCTAAACAACAACAATAACACTTTAAGAAGTTGTAAGTTTAAAAATCCATCTCAACCAACTTTACGTGAGGAGGAACTTGTGGAAACTATCCCCAAGTCTAAAAGTAAAGGGAGCAAAGAAGGTGGGCAGTCATCAGGACTTGGTAATGCATCTGCTATTCCACTAATCAAAGCCAAGTCCTCAACAAAACTTTCATCTTGTATAGCAGCAATTGCAGCCCTCAATGCCAAAAAGGCTAGTGGTGAAGACTTGGCTGCTTTGGATTCTTCTTCAACACAGAAAGAGCCGGTACAGGTCAAAGAAAATCCCAGAGTTCCAGAGAAGCCACAAGAGCAGGAGTCAGCTATGGAGTTTGCAAAGAAGCTGCCAACAAAACAACCAGACAGCCCCTCTAGTGTCACTAGTGAGAGCAGCGGCAAAGGTTCCCCTGCCTCAAACACAGACACCACCCCAGTTATCCCAAAAGTCAGGATCAAAACAATCAAAACCTCATCTGGACAGATCAAGCGTACAGTTACCCGAGTACTCCCAGAGTTTGATCCCGAGGGTTTGAAAAAAGGAGAGAATGGCACATCTATCATGGCAACCACCAGTGCAATTTTTTCATCCCCAACAAGGTCCTCTCTGGCAACCACAGTAGTAGCCACCACCAAGCAAATGACTATTAAACCTGTTGCAACAGCATTCCTACCAGTCTCAGCAGTCAAGACGGCTGGTTCCCAGGTTATTAACCTTAAGCTGGCTAACAACACTACAGTTAAAGCAACAGTCATCCCTGCTGCATCGGTACAAAGTGCCAGCAGTGCCATCTTGAAAGCTGCTAATGCCATCCAACAACAGACTGTCATGGTACCTGCCTCCAGTCTGGCAAATGCCAAACTTGTTCCAAAGACAGTCCATCTCAGTAACCTCAACCTTCTGCCTCATACAGTGTCTTCTGCTGCCTGTGATCTCCAACAGACCTTTTCCTCCTCCAAACAGCCCCAACATCAACAGCAAGCAAAACAGCAGACATCAAAGAAAGTCTCTAGGGTTCAAGTGTTCACTAGTTCTCAAAGCTCAGTAGTGGATGCCTTCAATAAAGTCTTGAGTAGCATGAATCCTGTCCCCATGTACATTCCAAACCTGTCCCCACCAACTTCAGCTTGTATCTCTCTACCCTCACTTGGCTACAAGTGCCTGGAGTGTGGAGATTCATTTGCTCTTGAGAAGAGTCTGACACATCACTACGAGCGTCGTAGTGTGCGGATCGAGGTCACCTGCAACCACTGTGCCAAAAGTATAGTGTTCTATAATAAATGCAGCCTCTTGTCTCATGCTAGGGGTCACAAGGACAAAGGAGTGGTTATGCAGTGCTCACACCTAATCCTAAAACCCATCCCTGCAGATCAGATGATTGGTACAGCAACTGCATCAGGACCAGCTAATGTTAATAGCACCACCACTAGCATTCAAGCACAAGCACCAGCAAGTCAAATCCAAGAGAAAGTATCTGGTGCTGGGACCCAAGTTACAGTGATTTCAGCTCCAAGCAGTATCCCTGTTGTAGCAGCCATGCCTTTGGAGGATGATGCATCAAAGCACTGCAGGCACAGCTTAAAATGCTTGGAGTGTAACGAAATGTTCCAGGATGACAAGTCGCTAGCAATGCACTACCAACAAGCATCAGAGTCCAGAAGTCAGGTGTGTATGTTAAAACACCACATGATATGAGAGATGCAATTTTGGGCAGCTGTAAGTACAAGGTGTTATTTATGAAAATTCAAGCATATAGTTAACTATTTTTTCTCTTTTTATCCAATAGAAAACATGCACCATTTGTCAAATGCTTCTCCCAAATCAGTGCAGCTTTTTGTCACACCAGCGAATCCACCAGCACAAATCTCCTTACATCTGCCCTGAGTGTGGTGCCAGTTGCCGCTCTATTCACTTCCAGTCACATGTGACCAAAAACTGCCTGCATTACACTCGGAGAGTCGGCTACCGGTCTGTTAGAACTTTATAAACTTTTGTCTTTACAAATGTTTGTCTTCTGTTATGCTAAATAGTTTGAATTTCAAAAAAATTGATGTTGAGAACCATAGTTTTTGTTATGTATAGTGAAAATCTGATGAACATACTGTAGAAGACTGTATGGGGCCATGATTTTCTGAAAGTGGCCATACTCAAACTAAAATGTCTCTCTTTCTTGCTTTCCTTCCAAAGTGCCACTTATAATGTCATTTCTAATTACAGTTATTAAAATATATGATTGGTTCAGCTTGACAATCCCATATCCCCAAAAGTGATATTATTCATAACAAAAATTATTGAGAAAAAAATTGGACTGTCACATTTGGATTCACACAAGTTACACACCATTAAAAATGAAACTTTGTCTTTGAGCAATTACAGTTCAATTATGACCCCGGTCAATCAAATTGTTATTAAACGAACAGTTGGTCTTAAAGGTAAAATCTACAGTGCTATAATAAATCTTTATTATATTCCTGCCTTTTAATGATATTTTTACAGTTGATATGACCCTTAATTGCTTATCAGTTAAAGAGTCATATCAACTTCATAAACATGACAATATATGCAAATGCTCTTTAAGCACATTTCCATTTTAGCTTAGAAATTCAAAACTGGTCATCCATAAATATGAATGCATTTCTATATCTATTAAGAATTCATGTATGAATCACTAACAACCACCTCCTGCCATCTGGTCACAGAATACACACTTTTGCCTAGTGAC
This sequence comes from Apistogramma diplotaenia, assembly GCA_015052665.1. Taxonomy (NCBI): domain Eukaryota; kingdom Metazoa; phylum Chordata; class Actinopteri; order Cichliformes; family Cichlidae; genus Apistogramma; species Apistogramma diplotaenia. The sequence goes on from VOQJ01003144.1 coordinate 17,076, forward strand.
TGATGGTTGCCAGGAGGTCACCAACCAGCCTCTAGGCCAACTATCTTGTATTTTAATATGCAACACACAAACATGGCTGGTATTGGTCTTTAAATCTAACTACTGAAACAAAGGTAATATATCTATATTTCACTATAAACTCAAGAAGCATGTAGAAGATTTGAGTTTGAGTTGTGATTTGCTAGGACAAATTTAATAAACACTTTAAATTCAAATCAAAGTTTCTATCAGGGGGAATTGAGCTAATCTGATGAATTGTCATTTAATTCCACGTCTTACCTTTTCTTCCTTTCTCCATTCTTTCTTTCCCTCCTCCCACCCCAGCTGCATCCACTGCAGTGTGATCTTTGCTGATGGTACAACTCTAAAATCCCACATACAAAGTACTCACTGTGAGATCTTCTTTAAATGTCCTCTCTGTCCCATGGCCTTCAAGTCTGCGCCAGGAACACACTCTCATGCACATACACAGCATCCAGGACTGAAGGCAGGAGAGCCCAAGTAGGTCTTTACATGCTATATCTACTGATATCATTCTTTACAAAAAGGTTCTAAAATACAATGCTAATTCTGGAAATATTGGGACAGTGTTAACAAAATGCAATGATTTGCAGACCTCATGAAACCATATTTTATTCATAGTAGAACATAAACAACAGATCAACTAATTAAACTAAGAAAATGTACTACTGAAAAATGTACTATGTACTGCATTATTTTAAGAAAAATATTACTGTAGCTCATTTTTAATCTGATGGGAGCAACAACTCAGGAGAGAAGCTGTTCAACATTCCCGGCTCTGCTTTGTCTTTTTAGCCTCATGATGCAGCAAATGTTTTCAGTTGATAAAAGCTGGACTGCAGGTAGACCACTTCAACACCCAGACTCTCTTACTCGAAGCCATGCTGTTGTGATAGCTGCAGTATGCAGTTTAGGCATGGCTTGCAGAAAGTGTTCCTGAGCCCATGCTGTGATTTGCACGACTGTTCTTAATGTAGCACAGTCTGAGGGCCCAAAGATCCAGTATCCAGTATTGATTTCACAATTTTACATTGAGGAACATTATTCTGAAATTCTTTCACAATTTGCAGACATTTTTTGCAGATTGTTGAACCTCTGCCCATCTTTACTTTTGAGAAACTGCACCTAAGATGCTCTTTCTACATACCAAATCATATTAGTGACCTGCTGCCAGTTAACCTAATTAGTTAGGTTAACTGTTCCTCCAACTCTTTTTAGTACCACTTTTGCCATAAAATTCAAAATGAGCCAGAATTTGTTATGAAACAGTGAAATGTTTCAGTTTATGTCTTATACGTGCTTCTGTGAATAAAATATGGGTTCATGAGTTTTATACACATGTAAGTGATGGCTTTGGTCATGATCTACTCATCAACAGAAATCCATGGAAGCTTTCTCTGACACAGGCACGTGTCAGTGTAACCCAATCCCATGTCCAATGCCTTTCACTCTGGAAAATTATCCTTGCTATTTCATCAGTAGTAGGATTTGTGTGTTTTAGATATGGTGGCTTAGCTTTGGCTTGTTTTTTTTCCACGCAGTAGCCTTTTCTATTACTTACACATCGTGCATCATTAACGGCAGTGGTTATACACATGCTCAGCAGCAACAGTCCTTGACCCATCTGACCAGCTCAAATCCCTAAACACTTCTCTGTCTGTGTTTCAGGATGATCTATAAATGTTCCATGTGCGATACTGTGTTTACTCTTCAATCCCTGCTCTACGCACACTTTGACCAGCATGTAATCAATCATAAGGTTTCAGTGTTTAAATGCCCAGACTGTTCCATGCACTATGCACAAAAACAGGTCATGTTGGATCATATTAAGGTAGGCATAAAAAATATGTAGTTTGGATTTTTTTGTAATAGGATTAATTTTTATATGAGTGTTTTTAACTTGGAAATCAAACTTTTTACTATAACTTCCAAACAATATCACAACTTTTAGTTTAGAAATGCCAAACTTTGTATTTACATGATGCCTGTGTGGCTCGTTTTCAGGCCATACATGGAACTTTGAAGACCACAGAAGGCCCACCAAACTTGGGGATCAACCTCCCACTCAGCACGAAGCCCACTAATTCTAACAGCACCATCAGCCCCCATAACAATAAAGATGGAGTGAATATAAATGGTCAAAACAAGGGAGAAAAGAAGCCTTCAGCTTTGTCACTAAACAAAACCAACAGTAGATGTTCAGCAGACTTAAAGAGCCCTCCCAATTCAGGATACACATGTAAGGACTGCAACAGCCTCTTCAGTTCCAGGGAGCTCTATGTGGTGCACATGAGGCGAGAACACGGCAAGGTGAATATCTGCCACTCTCATAAGAAAGCTTCAGATTTGCCATGTTATTGTTTTAAAATTTACTTAGATCCTCTGGTCATGAAGGAAAAATGCGCATTGCTAAATATGTATTCTTGACTGGTTGGTGAGTGGTTGCTGGACTTTGGTGGCTGCCACTACATTAAATCAGTCACAAAGAGGGTGCTGCACCAAAAACCTCCTTGTGATTGCTTTGTTTGATAAGAGTCTGCCGTGGTCACCAACAGTTTGCCATGAAAGATGCCAACATCTCTGCAAACACTTGCTAACTAACCACCGAGGGGTAGTGAACCTTGAAAAAGTGCAAAGCAATCCAGAAATGGAGAACGTTCACATTCAAAGTAAAAGCTGCACCTGACTGCTGCAGCCAACATGTTTCAAAAGATGCAACTTCCAGTAACCATTGGCAGCCTCCAGTAACCACTCACAACTGGTCAGAGAATCCTAATTTTTCCAAGCATGTGGTGGTTGCCATACAATCGCCAACCAGTCTCTAGGCCTATATGACTGAGGGCTCAGACATTCTCCCCTTCCTGCTGCAGATACTGAAAAAGCACCCCTGTCGACAGTGTGACAAGTCTTTCAGCTCCTCCCATAGTCTTTGCCGACACAACCGTCTCAAACACAAGGGCTTGCGGAAGGTCTACACGTGCCCGTGAGTACAGACTAATAAGCTGAGCATGACCACCACCTTTGCTCCAGCTGTATCTGTATGCTTAAATTTCTTAGTAAAAGTAAAAAAAGTCTTATGTGTGTCCATGGTGTCCATGCATCATTCCCATTTTCTTGTAGGGAATGAATTTACAGGTTTGTAATGTGATGTGCCTTGATGCCAGGCTTATAATTGCTACTTTATTGTGCTTTTTACAGGCACTGTCCACCTCTCAGTCAGCCCTTTACTAAAAGAGTTTTGCTGGATCAGCACATTCAACTGATGCACGGAGTTAAAGATGTAGGAGGAAAGGCTAATAAAAAGGAGGCTTCACCTGGGAAAGAAATGGTACTGCCGCACAATTTTGCAAAGAAAATGCTTGTTTTTTTTCCCTGTCATCCCTGAGTCAACTTTAACAATCTCCTTTACAGGGCCTCGGCCCCAAAAGGAAGACAGAAGATGATGAGGGAAGTCCAGGGTTGAACCCCAGGAGCACCATGTCACAGCCACTGAAGAGGCTTAAGGTGAACATCCTCAAAGTTCACAAGTGTGCTGTCTGCAGCTTCACCACCGAAGACATCGCCGCTTTCCACGATCACATTCCTCAGCACAAGAGTGACGGCTCATCTTACCAGTGTCGAGAGTGCGGCCTGTGCTACACCTCCCACCACTCACTGGCCCGGCACCTCTTTATTGTTCATCGGCTGAAGGAGCCTCACAGCCTCGCCCGGTATAGAGGACAGAGCAAGGAAGATGAGGAGAGTCAAAGAGAGAACCAGTTAGATGTTACGGACGAGAACAGTGACGGGACGCCAAATACTAAATGCAAGGTGTGTGGGAAGATGTTTGAAACAGAGGGAAACCTGAACACTCACATGAGGACACACGGGATGGCGTTCATAAAGGCAAAGAGACTGAGTGCAGCCGAAAAGTGAAAGGACGACACTTTGTACTCATTCCACCTTGTACAGCTTGTTAAACCTGCAGAACCTCCACTGGCTGTCTTTATGCTGTAGATACATTGTGTAAATGCAGTGTTCTATAACATGTATAACAATATACACACAGAAGTACGTGATATACATCAAAGTCAGTTAACGTGTCTCAGTAAATTGAACAAAATCGTTTCTGGTAGAGATGTTTCTAAAGCCTTAAATAGAAATTTTTAGAAGAGCCTTTTATTTGTCTCAGTAGTTGTCTACTCGCTAGGACCAGATAATATGCATATTATACTGTAAAGTAGCATTTTAAATGTTCAATGCCTAATGAATGTCTATTAGAAACATATATCAAACTGTGGGAACTTCAGCTTTCCCACAACACAGCTAACTTGATTTGAAGCTGTTTTTGAAATTTCATGGACGGCACATCCCTTTAAGTATTACCTTCTACAACAAGACCCTAGTTCTGATGATCCACCTGGGAACTATTCACCCCAAAAGAACAAGTCTGCAGAGACCTTGAGCTGAAATAAAAGTCAATATCAGAACAATTCAGGACAATCAGTTAAAGAACCATTTTTATGTAAATTTTGTTTATTTTCTACAAACTTTTAACTTAAAAGGTGTCAAACTATATCAGTGGATTGATCACAATCCACAAGCTAAAGATGGAAAACTCATCAGCGTCACTGAGGGGCAAATTTCAGTGGATGACTGTCGCAAGTCGCACTCTTATGCCTGAATTATAGTGAATTATTCCTGCGCAGGCTGCATGGATGGGAGCTTCAAATTTCAGAGGGGTTTGTGGTTATAATAGATGTAGCAGATGTCGATTTAACACGCAAGTACAAAGCCAGCGTTAGGCGTCTGTGGTTGCTTATCTGCAGTTCCGATCAAACCTGGAAATATTGGAAAGTCTTTAGCTGTCTTTTAAGGCTCCAAATTTCCTGATCATAAAGTCTAACTTTACTATATCTTTTAAAGATTCAAATTCTCGTTTCAAAAAGTATTTTGTAAAGACACTTTTGTTTATGGCTCATTACTGTCTGGATATACTATAAATGGCAGCTCTTTGAGATTACAATTCACTTAAAAAGGTTTATTTACCTAAATATTGTAAATATGAGACAAAGCACTTGCCTCCCTTTGAAAAGCAGTCCTCTTTACAGTATGTTAGTATAATTATATCATAAACAGCACAATAAAAATAAAGTTGTAATGACACTAGAGTATCATTTCATTTTCTGCCTTATTATATCTGTGTGTGTGTCTGTGTTTCTTTTTTTCATTTTGAGATTCTTCAAGCTATGCGATTATGACGACTGTTCGCTGACAGGAATTATACTAAAAAACAGAAAAAAAGCTCTATGAATGTAAGGTTGGCTGTGAATAGGTGACAGGTTCTGTGACATGAACACTATCTCAAGACTGCTTTTCTTGCTTTCTTTGGTCTCGACAGTTGTTTTTTTTTTTCTTTTTGTCGTTTTTTTTTTTTTTTTTAATTTTAATATGGCTTTTAATTTTTTTTTCTTTTAAAATTCCATGGGAGAAGCATT
>VOQJ01003144.1:26581-38823 GCA_015052665.1 Apistogramma diplotaenia
GGTCACACCTACTGTAGAGTCTTCCTCCTTAAACGCTGGTCTCAAACTTTATGGGACCCTGAAGCCCAGAGGTTCATCCAGCAGTGAAACTAACAGTAGCAGTTCAGAAGAAAATGTGTTTCTGAATGAATGTTCTTCAAGAGTTATTGAGTCTTAATAAACTACCACACATTTCTATTATATCTATATTATGACCTTTACTGACCCTATGCATTATTGGTTTTTGGCAGACAGCACCCACCCCACACAAATGTGTTCTCCTCAAAGCCGTGTGTACGGGTGCCTTCAAGCATTCTCTATACAGAACACCAGCCAGGGTGTGTGGAACACCTCCACATCACTTCCAGTAGGAAGCTACGCCTCATTGAATGGCATCCGTGTCCTCAGCCTGTTATGGATCATATGTGGCCACTCTGCACAGTTCCCTGTAATCAACAGCTTGGGTATGAGAGGAGTCAGTCGGTCTCTACATCACTCCATAACACACATATCCTTTCACTTATGTTTGTAAGACCTCTGTTGCAGATAATTACAAAAACTGGAGGGACACAGTTGAAAGCAGCCCTTTGTATGTGCTAAGCATCAGTGGACCTGTTTTTCTGGCTGTGGACACCTTCTTATTGCTGGGGTGAGACCAAAGGCAGATTGACAGTCTAAATGCGAAATAAATAAATAAATGAAATATATTGTATTGCCAGCTTAAGGAATTTGATGTTTCAGGGGTCTACTTAGTGCCAGGTCCCTGCTGGGCTCTATCAACAAGGCTGAAGGCAAACTGAGCCTCAGTCTGGTTGGGAACTATCTCCTAAAGCGGATTACAAGGTGTTGTATTTTGGTCAGTTAACCAAACAAATCTGTGTCTGTGTCCGTGCATTTGTAACACTGCAGTAAAATGGGCCTTCTACACGTGTGAGTTCTGCTCATGTTCTGTTCTCTTTGCAGGATTCAGCCACTGCATCTGTTCATTATGTGTCTAACCATTGGCCTTATCTCTTTGGTCAAGTGGGGACCCTACTGGTTCCCATTTATAGACACAGTGATGGACTGTAAGACATACTGGTGGGCTAACTTACTACTGATTAGTAATCTCCTCCCAGTCCATGAGATCGTAAGTTTCGCCCTTAATTTAGACCTTAATTGTGTATTTCAGCACTGATTACTTACCTGTTTCTTTGCCTTTTATCCCCCTGCAGTGTATTCCTTGGACGTGGTACCTGTCTCTAGACTTCCAGTGTTATGCCACCACTCCTCTCTTGGTCTATTTTTACAGACTGTACATCCACACCATTTAATATGATTCTGAAATTGCTGAAGTGATTTCACTGTTTTTGAATTATAACCATCGCTAGGAGCATTATACATTTGATAAACTTTCGGGCTGTAATCCTGTCCCTTCCGTGTTTTGTTCATCAGGAATAAGACTGTATTTATGATCGTGGCAGCTGGCCTCCTCCTGATGAGCACTGTGACCAGTGCTGTTATAACTGCACACCTGCACCTACCAGTCTTTCAGCCATCTACAATGTAAGACTCTGATGTCGACGATCCAGTGCAAACAGCTCAGGATCCAAAATGCATGAAATGTTCGGTGAAATGTTACTCTTGCATTTCACCTTATCATAGAGTGCAAAAGAGAACTTAAGGCTGTCTACCAAATATGCATCGATTCATGAAATTTTCCTTAAAATGAATTTGTTCACTTTGCAGGACATCTGAGAATTATGTTTTGTATTACTATGTGAAGCCCTACACACGATACGGGCCATTCCTAATAGGGGTCTTGACTGGAATATATCTGACAACAAAGAAAAGTCCACTGCTAAAGCAATGGGTAAGAATATTTTTGACAGGCATCAGTGCCAGAGTGTCGCTTAGTCTCTGAAAACATCTGAAAATAGTAATAGTAATGCCTTTTGGTTTACAGCCAAGCCAGAATTTGAAAATTTGCCATCACACTTATGTGCTTGTCGTGTCTGCTGTTCCAGTGGCAGGCAGCACTTGGTTGGTTCTTGTGCCTGTCACTTTTGGCTGTGTTGGTTGGACTGGCCTACATCCTGAAGGAGACATCAGCCAATCCATCCATGCCACACGCCTTGTATCAGGGGCTGCACAGACCCCTCTGGGCACTGGCCGTGACCTGGATCATACTGGCCTGTGAGGAGGGCTTTGGAGGTAAACCAGGAGTAGAGATGAACGAAATCCCATATCTGAAGACGCATATATAAAAAAAAGTATTTGATGCTTTTGCATTGAAAATAAATCTCTACATGCTCTTATTTTTCTGTATTTTCTTTTCTTTTTTTTTTTGTCTCTCCAGGTTTTATTAAGAGCTTCTTGTCCTTGATGTTCTGGGTTCCTCTTTCCAACATTAGCTTTGCCTGCTATCTAATACATCCGGTCTTCATCATCCTGTACATTGGCTTGCAAGAGACCCCAATCCATTACACAGATATCAATTTTGTGAGTATTTCATGTCAGTGTGCATATTTCAAATGATTTGGCTCAGTCCTTCATAACATCACACTTTTCATCTCTCTTCAGATGTACCTGTTCCTCGGTCACCTGGTGCTGACATTGGCAGTGAGCTACATGCTTACTGTGTTAGTTGAGAAGCCCTACCTGCTCCTAAAATAGAGCGGGACATAGAGAAATGTCAGCACATGTCCAGCTGTTAACATCCTTAATGGTTACCCATATTATCTTTGTTTGTGCATTGCAATCCCTTTATTTATAGCTGTTTTTGTGTCTACATTAATGTTGCCTCACCTAAACCTTTGTGTGCCCACAAAATATTTTCTGCATCCCCCTGAACCATATTATTAACCACAGAAGAGGAAGATAATGCGTCACCATACACTACAGTGCTGTGCAGACATCTCGAGCAACTCATTTCTTTATGTTTTGCCAGGAAATAGGTGCAGTGATTTGGTGAAATGTGCAAACATACATGGAAATACAGCACATAGGGCAAAACTGTATAACTGTACAATGAGCACCTGGATTTTTCAACATAGCCTGAACTCTATCAGGCAGCTTTCTTGTCATTTCTCTGTGTAGTCTTCAGGAATAGCTCTCCAGGCTTCTGGATGTTGGCTGCTTTTTGTTCCATTCTCTGGCAAAATGATCCCACACAGTAATGTTGAGGTCCAGGCCATGACTCACAGTGTTCCACTGTGTGCTTTTCTATCCAGGTATGCTTTAACTACATTAACATTGTGTCTGGGATCACTGAAAAATTAAGATGTTGCCAATCAGATACTTTTCAAAGATTAAATGAAGGAAACTTGAACAAATTGTGTTTTGTTTTTGCAAACGGTTCCTTGTAACAAAGTGTCTAAAAATACATTTTAAAATTGGTTCTTTGCTAAGTTGTCTGTTACATGTAAACACAGCACTGGGTCATCCCTTGAGTTGTGTGTCTTTCTTATGTTGGAGGGATTCATAAGTCTGGATTGGAAAGACTGAAAATTTGTGGGAAAGGAGCCAATCTCTAAAGAAAAACCCTTCAGAAAGCCTGGAGAATTATCATTCAATTCCCCTTGAAACATTTACAATAAACTCTGGATCCTTGGAAGCCAAATGTAAAGAAATGAGAAAAGGTTTTGCATAATAATGTATGTATTGATGCTCATTACCCATTTAGGACAGCCAGCCTGTAATCAGATCCATGCACAACCTTGGGTGATTTTGCAAGATGTGGTGATGAATATGGTTATTGTTAACACAACTGCAATGTCCGTGGTAGCGTTACTTCTACTGCTGGGGCTGCTTTATTACTTATATAAAAATAATAGGTAGCAAAAATGTTGGGTTTTTGAAACAAGCAGACGCTGAAGGTCTTTTTCTATTTGAAACTAAAACTGTTCAATAAGGTAACCTGTGATAAATATTTTTAAAACATTTTCTCCTACAGACCTTACTTTTTTCTTTCACTTTAGATTTTTTTAAAAATAGAATATGGCTGAAATGATAGAAGAATACATCAAATACTCCTCCTGAGTGTCTAAGTGCTTTTCCTGTGACTGACTCACACCTCACCGTAACACCCCTCCATCCTTTCCCCTACCATTAACAGTTCTGGTCAAGACAATACGTTTGAATTAGATCATCTTTTCACTGCACTTTCCATGTCAGTGAGTCAGACTGATGCGATCACGCCAAAAGGTTTTTAAATGCCGGGTGACGCACAACACACGGCTACGTTTCCACACGAGCACTTAAGTTATGATGAGCACGAGCTGTGTTGTGTGTTTTATTAAGGTGCAAAATGTTTAGTGAGCAGCCGCGTTTTCTTCATCACGCTGCTCATGTCTGCCACAGATGTGCAGATACATACCATGTGGTAATTTAAAAAAAATATTTGAGTAGTTTCTGTTTTAGGAAATCACTCTGGGGTGCCTTTCTCTGTTATTGTGTCCATATCTTAACTGGTTATGAACCGGCATCATTTAGTTGACGCTCTTACGTACCCACACAAACAAATCCTGGCTGTGACGCACACTTCTCTGATCGCGGCACTACTCCCACCCCCACAGTCCTGCCCTGGGAGTTATGGGAGAGAGAGCGCGCGCATGTCATGCTGGGGCAGTTGGTGTAACAACATGGTGTAAAAATACATCTTGCTTTGGTAAGATGATACTTTTCTCTCCATGACTACACGACTCCGTGGGGCCACGTCCAGTGCAAAACCTCCCGGCAGCATGCTCAAGATGGTGAAACTTTCTGTCAAATATTTTTTTTAAAAAGCTTTAAGGTTGTGATGCTGCCAGATTATATTACAATTATATACTGATATAAAAGAAAACATTGCATCCCACCAACAAAATGAAGATTTATTCCACAATTATTATCGTATGCTAAGAGCTTCACCCCATTTACTTACTTGTTGACTGACAGTCCATAAGCCATCTTAACTCTTCAGCTGTCCCCTACAGTTTCATATTCATGTGTTCTCTTTGAGAAGCCGCAAAATTATAAATCACTCACTTATGTTCACTGGCCACTTTATTGGGTACACCTGTTCATCTTCTGCTTAAAACCATTAATGTGTAATGGTGTGGGGGATAATTTCGTGGGGCCCCTCAGTACCAATTAAGCATGCCACTGTCGGGAATTGCAAAGTTTTGAACCCAAATGCAGACGTGTGGGGACAGGCAGAGGTGGCAAAAGTACAGACATTCTGTCCTTAAGTAGAAGTACAAATACTTGTGTTAAAAAAATACGTTGGTAAAAACTGAAGTACTGGTTCAAGTTCTTCACTCATGTAAAAGTGAAAAAGAACCGGCTCTGAAATGTACTCAAAGTAAGAAAGTAAAAGTAGCTCCAGCTACTGTCGTATAAATCTAACTGAGCCTGCTACATTAATATAATAATATAATATAATATTACACAAGAATACAAACAAATGTGAGTTCCAGTAAATTATCTTGGTGTGCAGCTGTGATTGGCTGACCTGTGCTGCTGCTCTGAGGTTTACTGCTCCGTGTGTATGAACTGAATTCAAAAAGATTTAAGATGTAAAAGTACAAATACCTGAAAATTCTACTTAAGTACAGTAACAAACAATCAATACAATGAGTCAGGGGGGAAAGCAAAACTAAACACAGGTAACTCCCAAAAGGAAACTAGAAGTTCGAATCATAACTAAATGAGGATACATAAATGAACTGAACTCACGGGAGTTTGACTTAAGCAAGCACAAGACCCTAAAACTCACAAACCCTGCATCATGACAGCACCTGCTGCAGCACCATGTTGAAACTTGGGCAAAATTACACATGCACATCTCATGCTTTAAACAGATCATCCATCCATCCTTGTTGCAGGGGGGCAAGACCCTATACCAGCTGTCAGAGGGCAAAGGGCACAATAAACACTGGACAAGTCAACAGTCTATCACAGGGTTAACACATACGGACTATTCACACTCACATAGGCACCTATGGCCAATTTAAAACCTAACCCCATGTACAGTATGTGTTTGGACTGTGGGTGGAAGCTGGATGGTGCCTCAATTAAGCACAATTGTCAGTAAGGTGACCGCATTGCTCTCCTTGATTAAGTTTGTAAGTCAAAGAAATCACCACAAAATAACAAAATGACCCTTAAATATTGTTTTCAAAAGCAAAATAAGAGAACAACAGATGACAACAGACGACAGATGTAACTGACAAGCACACACACACCTACAAGCACACACACACCTACAAGCACACACACCAAAGGTCCATTAATATTCCCTCTGTTGCCTGGTAGATTTAAAAGGCCCCAAACAAGAAAGCAGCAGCTGTGAGGATGCACACATTACATAACGACACAAAATAAATAAAAGGATTTGACACAGTTTTAATGGTTTGTGTCCCCATCCAGTCATTCAGGAAACGTGTCACTGATTTGCATGCAGAGCAAACCGCAGCAGGGTCACTCAGTGATCTGAAAAAGGATGACATTAAAATAGTCATAAGAAATTTCTAAGATAGATTTTTTGATGATGTATTGCTGTTTTATTGGATGGTGCCTGCTGCTAAAGTATGATTTACAATGCGCTGATTTTAAAACGGTAAAATGAGCCGTTCCCGTCCTCTCACATGTTACAGGGACGATGACCCGACAGCGCCGAGGCTCTCGGTTATAAATCTGTCCTTCTCTTAAAGATGGGAGTACGGGAAGGAGTAACTAAGAGAGAAAATTACTTAATCTGAGCAAAAATTCTTCAAAAAATCATTTTTTACCATGTTATTGTGTAGCTAACTGTGTACTACTGTGGCTGGATAGTCACCCACCAGCAACTCTGCTTTGCCAGAGTAGTTGAAGGGGTGTTAATGTCTCAGGGAATATGACCCTCATTGTTAAACGTTTGCTGCTAGCACATTTTAATCGGACAGAGATTTTATTAGATTAAAATAACTAAAAACAAAGATCTGTGTGCATTTTATTGCATGTATATTATCTATAATTTCATGAATTACTGCTGTAAACCTATTAGGTGCCTTGTATTTGGCAGAATTTGGGATGTTTGTCTTTATTTTTTCCCCAAATTCTTTTTTATAGCACAATTAAATTTGTCGCATAAATTAAACATGAAATCAAACGGACAGTCAAACAACCACAACTCCAGACTTCCATCTGTAAAGTCGGCCATCACTGAAACAGCCTGTAAATATAGATATTGAGAGTTAGATGTTCACGATCGGCACATGTCCACTGTATCAGGTAACCGACTTTGTACTTGAGGGGGGACAACATTTAAAAATAGACTCACACCCCAAGACTGCCAGCTCTGCCTGTGCTCATACTGAAGTCCTACATCACAGGTCTATATTCTCAACCATACAACTATGAAAAGGGTACGTACTGCTTGCATGGCTGGAAATCCCCCTCACCAGATAGACAACTGTTTTAATGCCTTGAGTAATAGTTATAATTTATCAGTTCTGATTCATCTGTGACGTGACTTGTTAGACATTTATTTGTGGGGTTTTTTGGGGTTCTTTTTGTTTTGTTTTTTTTGGAATTGCAGACGCTCATCTGGATAGGTGGACAGATACACTCTGCTGTGACGCACGCATGACACGCTTGAATCACACAAAAATCTGAATGAATTAGCTAAAGTGAATTCTTTCAGACATTTTTAATATGTCACCATCAGGGAGCTCTCACATATTTTGTTCAGGTACTTGAGCTTTTCGAGCAAGGCATTCAAAATATAGATCAATGTTCAAGGGTGAAAAGGACTGTGGTAGCTTGATAAGGTTTAAATGTGGGGTTTAGGCAGGACACAAATCAAGGAGATCAAGGCAATATGCAATTTACTAGGGTTGTTGAAAAGGTCATTTATCACAAGATGTTAACTGATTTCATTGATTTAAACCCTTGTTAAAAAATAAATCTCTATAATGTGTGTTTTAATAACATTCATATATTTTCAGCCGACAAACATTATATCAAATGTAGTAGTTAGGATTTGAATTTCATAGTAAACATGTGAGGAGGAGGAGGAGGGCTCTGCGACACAGCCTTCCGTGCAGCAGGAATGAATGCGACAAATGCAGGTCACGGGTAAAGATGTTCTGGTATTTTTCCAGTGTCTCTGCCACTACCTCCCCTCCTTGTATATCCGCGTACATGATTTAAAGTCTCCACCATCAACACTTCATGTATGCCCACTGCACGTGTGTCAGATTGGCTGCAATGGAATTTTTAGAGTGCATCTACGGTGCTGAAGTCACGTAGAGGCACCAAATAATTGCTGCTGTAATCTAAAATACATAACGGATATACCCTTGTGTTAAAATATGTATTATCTGGTAAATCAAATCTAGATATTAATCTAATGGCAATATAAGCAATGCACATTTTGCCACATCTTGCCAAAAGGCTAAAGAGTGTCATCTTCTGCATCACAGACATCTTTATCAGCAAAAGTAGAAAGGCTTCCTGTTGATAAGATATGCCAAGTGTGTCTTAAACATCCTTGAAATAGATGCAACATGCCACTGAATGAATCGTTCCCTGCAGCTCAGTTAAGCAAACAAACAACCAAAGGGAGATAGAGGGTTTTGCTTCAAATGCTTTGAGGAGGACAATTCAAATATAACACTCAAGCCACAGTTTCTCTTTTCCACTTTTGCAGTTTAATTGTGAAATATTTGAATATTCTGATAACCTCGTGTGTCACTTTGCAGATACTGAATTAAACAAACGCAAGGATCCAGTTGCACTCAGGGAAGGAATAATGACAGGAAATCCAGAGGCAAAAAAATCTGACGACCACCCCGAGACGCTCGACTAGAAGTCCCGATGGATATGTCACTGCCTTGCACAGAAGGCGAAAATCGTCCGGCTCTCACAGACAGTCAGACTGTGGATTTGGACTCCGGAAACACGCAGTCTGCGCAAGAACCACGAACAGAGACTGTGTCCAGTCTTGCAGACACCACTGATGAATCCAGGCTACATGTGTCTGCTAATCCAGACAGCTTAGAATCATTATTGTCCATCTGTAGTATGTCAGAGCATTTTTCACTTTCCTCAGAGGCTTCACCAAAGGACGACGATGTCAGGGCTGAGTGCTGTTTGGGCCAATCAGAAGCAATATCACCTTTATCACCTCACCTCTCTCAGAACCTCCCATTACCCCAGTCTGAATATGCTTCCTCTTCTGGCACACAAGGAAATACTCCACCTGAATCTTTTGGGGCGGTGTCACCTGAGGGTTTGATGGAACTGTCTGTCACTGTCCCCTTCTCCAGTCTTAGCTTCAGCTCTGAAAACAGACCTCCTTTGTTAAGGTCGTTAGACGGTTCAGATAGTGACACGGCTGTAGCGCCCTTGTCAGATCTTTATATCTTTGAAAGTGACACACAGGACTTCATCCTGAGCCCGGGCATAACTTCCCATGAGATTAAATGTCCTGAATACCAGCCATTATCACAAACAAGTGGGGAACAAGTGAACCCTGACTGTGATAAGCGTGTAGTGATGTGCGATTCATCAGACGTGACAGAATGTCATCACAGCTCTTGTGAGGAACAATATACAGAGAATAACGAGTCAGACGTGAGTGAACACTCGAGGTTGAGAACGCCTGCTGCAGATGCTTGGGAGGCAGGCTTTATGTCGCTAAATGATGTGAGACGAGGAAAAGCGCGGGCCGCTGGAACGACCATCCAGCGCAGCAGCAGTCCTGTCGAGCTCTGGCAGGATGCACGCCAGTATCTGACAGGTGATGATACAGATGGTCAGGATGTCTGGGACAAGATGCACCACTCTGTGATGCAAGGAGATCTCTCTCATAGCAGTGACTTGCCTTTTTCCCCAAGAGAGACACAGGTGTCAGATTACAACCCTGAAGGTAGCGAGGGGATTGGTTGGACTGGCAATGACACCAAAGGTTGGGGGCCACCAGTTAAGAGGTGGTCATCAGTGGACAGCTGGGCAACTGCACTCTCAGATTGGACTGACATCATCGTGGCTCCGCCGGAGGACTTCACATCTGCCTTTTCAGAAATAGGGGCTGAGATAGATGCTTTGACACAGGCGCTATCAGAGGTACATACTCTTACAGAAACAGAGACTGCAAGGCAAGGACGCAATCTACAGTCAACTACCCAGGCACAAATGGGAGTCCAGGATCAACCTCTAAAGACACAAAACATATCAGAGAGTCAAGGCTCTCTCTCCTTGTGCTTCGAATCTTCAGGACTGAAACTCCATGACAGAGAGGGTGCTGAATCTTTATGTGATTCAACAACTCCCACACAAGGAGACAAGCGCGGCCCGTGCACCGCTCCCCAGCATTCATCCAGGGGTTCACCTGGTGTGACGGTGGCCTCTCCAGGAGGAAAGGCCACAGGTGCGCGTATGGTTACACTGATGCCTGGATCTACTTCTGCTGATCTGAACCTCTCTCTGTTTGATGATTATGCAGAGTCCTTGGAGACAGAAAGATTCATCAGCAATGAAGAAGACCAAGTCATATTGAGTATAATCGAAGATACAGATTTAATAACAGAGGAGGTAAGAAGGTCGATATTTAAACACGTGTAAAACCATCATGAAATATTACAGGATATTTTCCCATTGTGTCTGGGGTGATGTGTGCAATTTTTGCAATGGCTCTCACTTCACAGCGAGACAGAGCAGTGACCATCACCGCATTGCTGGCCAGAAGACAAATCCATCGTGCTCTTTTGAAACGCAGCCACAAAGTTAAAAGACATTCCTGCTCTTGTCCTTGTCGGTGTTGTCATACCTTTAATAACACTGGGCAGTCATGAGTTGCGCTGAATATAAAATCCATGTATGTCACCATACACGGGGCTCATGAGTATTGTCAGCCTTGATTGGATTAGTTGTTTGGGTCCCATCTCAAAGACTGACAGCTGTGTGTGCTGAAGGAAAAAGAGTGCCTAAGAGGAAAACTTCGGATGGCCAGAAATGGCACCTAATAATAGCTGAGAGTCCAGTGATAATAGCATGCATCCTTGGCATGTCAGGGTGAGAGGAGAGCACAGCTGAACCCTGAAACACGACCCTCTCTCTCTCCCTCTCGTTCTCTCTGTTCATACGTCGACACACCCTTTTCCACCACATCTCCTTTAAAAAGCCAGGACCAGGACCCTGACAGGTTCTCGGGGCTAAGAGACCGCTTTTTGATTGGCTTAGGTGTGCAAAGTGCAGCAGGAGGTACAGTCTTTAACAGTGAGAGACGAGGTTTCAGTTGCATGCAGGACTTATGGACTGGTGGATTAGGTCGAGAAGCATGGTGTTTTGTAAACGTCTGATTTGTGGCTCTATAGAAAGGTATGTGCTAAAAAGAAACATATTTGATCAGACTTTAGTGTAATTAGCTGAAACTGAACACTAAGGCAGCATATTAGCAGCATTGTTATGGTATATTTATCTATGTGCAGCCATAGAATCAATAATAAGAGTTACAATTTCTTAAAATTTCAGCTAACATTTTATCGTTCTTTGTCCTTTTGATTATCAGCCCGTTGGAGATAAACTGCGTGAAGTGACAGCGATCGAGCACGAAGCTAAACAGAGCTGTGGGCAAGCCGAGGTCAATCGGGAAGAGAGCAAATCCACAAGTGATTTTAGTGCCCTCTCTGTGGACGCACTGACAAACTCATACGTGGCAGGTGGAGACACGCAACCTGGCTGGCATTTTAATACTGACAACCAAGTGTCTAGTGACACTTTGCTGGACCTTTATAGAGCATGTCAGGTGGAGCCGCAGAGGGACAGTGCCACATTTATTATGCCCTTAGCTCCAGTCAGTATTGGCCCTTCCCTTGTCTGTAGGACAAACAGACATTTGGAAGGAGATCAGACTTGTGCTAAAGGTTCTCTCAATAACAACGGTTGTGATCACGTACAACAACGCGCTCTCTTGCCAACTCTGGATGGAATTACTGACCAACCATCTCTGGAAGGCGATGAGGAGTTGATTCATGAAAAGCAGACTACAACAAAGACTGCTGAGAAATCCTCACCAGAGGGGCTGCAGGACCTGAACACTAGTGACACTGCAGACTGTTTCCTCGCCAGAAAGACGATATTTGAGGAGATCGATGACTTCAGTTGGGAGCTAGAAAACTTAATTGCTACTCCCGCGGATAATTTCTTCATCTCAAGAGAAAAACACTTTGCATGCATCACTTTAGATATCTTTGATCCACTTTTCTCCAAGCCTGCAAAACCAACACCTGTACAATCAGAGGAGGCTGAGCTGAATC
>VOQJ01003144.1:44733-59951 GCA_015052665.1 Apistogramma diplotaenia
AGTTATATATAAGTTTTCTAGGATTACCCAACATGTCCAAAGTCCGGTCTAGTCTTTTTTTTTTTTTTTAACTAATTGTGGGGACGACTGCAGCTGTGTGCAGCTGTGTGCACCTGTGCATGCGAATAAGAGCTCAACAAAGTAAAACACCACCTGTGAGATCAACACAATGACCAAGTTTAATTTATCATTAAATAAGACTGATTCAGGCCATGTGCCACCAGAGCTGAATGCCCTTTCATTCTACTTTTAATATTACACAGCATACCAGAGCCAAGAAGTCACCGGGGAGATTCTTCCTCCATCATAGCTCTTTAGAGATTTAAACCATTTATTCAAACATTAAAAGCTTCAGACCTATTGGAGGGCAGTATCTACTCACCTCAACATCTTGCCCGATTCATTCATACCCCGTGGTCACTCTTTTTTATCGCAGCTCCTTTCCGTCCACCGTTTCTTCCTTTTTACACTAGTGTGTCTTTGTTGGTCAGTTTAAGTCCAGTAGAGCGAGGCGGGTGCATGTTCATGAAGTGATCCGTGGTGCATTTGGGTTCAGGGCTGTCCCAGCCAAGTCTTTATGTAGACAGAGCAGAGTTTGGACAAACAGCCAGTTGCACATTAGTGATAAGCTACAGGGGAAGTATTGATCGACCCTGACCAGAGGTGGAAGGTGGAGGGGAGACATAAAAAAAAAACTACTCTGGTCAGGGCCTTAATTAAGCAGGATTCACTAAAAGTCACTGTGAACGCACTATAACGGACTTATCACAGGTGCTGCTCCAGCAGATAAGAGTTTGGTGGAGATGAAAAGGATTTTTCTTTTTGTTTCCTATCTGCTAAGTTTTAAACTACACGCTTTGAAGTTCTTAGTTTATTCATTGATAAAAAAATTACTTGTTAAATGCTTAAATTTGCAGTAGCTACCAGCTGAATGAACCGGTAATGGTTAAACCATGCATATGTTGCAGGTAATAACATAAGAGTTAGATAAACAAAAAAAATTATTTGCTGCAATGGTTGTCCTGAAGTAACAGTTGGCATAATCAAATATAGTGGATTTAACGGAAATAGTTACAAGTAGTGGATAAAAAGTGGATAATGTTTTTCTAATGATGATTGAATATTAAAATTAAAGGGTTGAATTAGCTAAAAAAAATAAGGGACATGACTATTATTATCTATTATTCTCTCAGTTTGGTAACAGACTGCAGACATCCGATGGTGTTTTAAGGTCACTGCTATAATGTAAGAGATAATAAACGAAGGCCTGTATGACACTGAAAACAGCTTGACATAAATGGTCCCATCTATTACAGAAAGCCAAATAATGGATTGATCAAACCCATCAAAAGTTCAATAAGAGCTTATTTCACTTACTTCTATAAAATCAATCAAATTAATACCCATGATTTTTTTTTTAAATAAAGTGAAACAGTTTATAAGGAAGATCTAAAGAAAAGTTGGCTCCTGGTTTGTTTGTGACCAGATTGACGGTCGGAGGACTTGATAAAATGTCCCCGGACTGGCAGTTTGGCTTTTATTTGCTCGTCCTTGAAGCTGATAACTCTTAGATTGTCTGTGTGAATGAACTGAGGTCCCTTCACCACGTATACACACACACACACACATGCATAAATTTAAATTATTTCACAACACAGACAAATTTCAGACTTTTAATGTACAACAGTCATACCTGGAAACCGTGTTGAATTGGTTAGAATTCACCAGCTTGCTGTGAAAAATGGAGAGCTGTCAAACAGAATTTCATTGCATGGGAATATACAATGACAATGAAGAATTTCTTCTTTTCCTTCTTTACAGGGCCCACCTGCTCATTAATGGCAGCAATTATGAAATATGTTTTCATGCAGGGTGAGGTATGTTCGGCTAACTTTGTTCCCCTTAGTAAATGAACCCCATCCACCTTCTTCATCATCTTTAAAGTGCATTTTGGATAACTCGGGTTATCTTTGTCTAATATAAAAATTTGTTTCATGAAACATTTAAATATGACAAATATGCAAAATAAGAACTCAGGACTGGAGTAAGAGTACAGAAGTGTACATTTAGGCATTTAACACAACAGAAGTATGACGTTACAGTATAATTACACTGAATGATCCTTATTAGCATATTCTGTTTTTACAGATCTTCATTAATGATACAAACTGCTGAGCGTTTATAATTCCAAGTTGCAACATTTCATTGATGGCAATCCTGCAGATATGAAAATTTTTCATACTGTACTGTCTGCTCATGAGTAGCAATTCAAGACCAACAAACCCACACCTGCAACTTGAGGTACAGACAGCAATTAATATGCAGATGGGAGACTTAGACTTGTGCATGTGTGAATTAACATTTATAAGAGATTAGTTATGAATTACAGTTTGTAGATCGAGCCTACAGCAGTTTATCCATTTTTAACAAAAGTTGGTTCTTGACAGATTCAAACGACACAGCGTGAGTTGTTTGATTTTTATTTGACTGAAATTAAATGAACCACAAAAGAGTTGCAGAAATTTGTGGACTGAACAAAATGATATTCCCCCTCGTGTTTTTAAAAAAAGTGTGAGTTTGAGTGGTGGGATTACAGACTGGAAGAAACAGAAGGATGGAATATGTAGAGAAAGGGGACAAAGAAAGAGATGAAAGAGAATATATTAAAGGATCTGAAGGCTCAGCTTCATTTCTGTCGACTTTTTGTAGCAGCAGCCCAAATTTATTGCACCGAGTGAGTGCTTTGAATGGGTGGAGGGTGGGGGTGGGGGGGTGTCACATTCAAGTAAATGACAAGAGACATACAACAGGCGACATGACCTCAGAGTGATCTATAAAGTGCCCTTTAGGTTCAATGGTGTTAGAAAAAGAGAAACAAGCAGATAAAAAAGAAAAACACTTTTTTTCCTCCTCTGTAAGAAACGTGCTGCTTTATATTCAGTGGCGATCACAGCTTCTCTCTCTCACATCCACGCTCACACGCATACGCACATCTTCATTTTAGTGTTGTTGATCAGTAATACTTCTGTTAAATGTAATACATATATTCATATATCATGAAAAAACTTAAAATGTACCCCTCCCAAAGAACAATTTACAGCATTATGAACAGCAACAGGCATGAGAATATCAATGTAATCGTGACGTCTTAGAGAAACTACCCCCCCCCTCGGTTTTTAGTTTTCCCTCCCCGCCCTTAAGACCAATTACACTTCCAAATTAATACGTAGCAAACACAAGATACAGTTTCATGCTGCTTCCAAAGCACTACAATAAAAACATTTTATTAAACACATTTGCTATCACTGTAACAAATGATATGGATTAATAATTTCTCAGACTAGCCAGATTTTCACTTCACACACCATGTCATATATAGTTGTCAAAATAGTAAAGAACGTTGTTCATCAGTACAAATACACCGAGTACTTTTCCTGGAAGAGTTATACCAATGTTTAAAAGAAAACCTGTTTCATGACAACAAAATGCATTACAAAAAAAAATAAAAAAATCTCTCTCTCTCTGGGAATCCATCCCCCATCTTCAAATCCTTATGAGTGGCTAAAAAAAAAGAAAACCTTATTCTACAAAAGGCTGCACGGTGATCTCTGATCACGCCGTGCAGACAAGGCTCTATGGAGGGGCGTGGCCAATTTCCTGAAATGTGATTGGCTAGCATTCCTAAGGTAATCTGGTGTTGGTCTAAGGATTTGAGACAGTTGTGATCATAGTGCCATTGCAGTGTCTTAAGAGAAATAGTGCATGTAGGAGCCAGATTAAGGCCATGCTAAGCACCCTTCAGTGGAAGGGGGTGCAAATCCTGTGCTATAGTGTAGGTAAAGGAGCTATTGAAATGCATTAGTGTTTTCCAGCACTGTCGATTTTCACAGGAGGAGGGTAGAGGGGAAAGAAACAGCGGATTAGGGGCCAGCTCCCATCATTCATTGCTCATGCCTGTGGATAAGAGAATTCAGCATTCAACCAGTGCAACGCTCCCTTTTCTTTCCCCAGCACCTGAAAGGAGGGACCTACTCAGACCGAAAAGACATAAAGACGTAGGCATATTGGCTCGACAAGTCGCTGTACAGTCTCGAACCGCCGCGCAGTGGAGGCGGCTCACAGTCGGGCGTTACAGTACAACATGCTTGCACAGAACTGCTACAGCAGCTGGTTTGACATCCCTGTTTCATTTTGTTTTATTGGTGGATGGTTGGATGCGGTCGGCGGGAGCCGTTTTAGTCGACCCCCTCGAAGCCCTGTGCGTTCTCAACGGCCATCAGGAGCTTCTCTCTCAGGTCTTCAAATGACTCGTAGGTTGGCAGATCCAAGCGGTTGAAACTGAAAAGAGAAAAAAAACAACAGATAAAATAAAAAATAAGGTAGGTTTCATGGCTCCGTGTGTGGCAATATCATGTTATCCACACTGATTAAGCCTGAAACATCTTAAAACTAGCTAAACTTAAACATTTTTAAGTGAAAAGGTTTCAATTTAACACTTTATATTTGCAAACATTTTAGCACAAGCAGTCTCAGCCAAGATTCTCCAGCTCACTGTCGTGACCCACGTGAGAATCAGTGGCAGAGTTTCATTACAATGTTTTGGGTGAAGAGTAATGAAACATGTTCCCCTCAGGCTATACAATTATGAGTTTTGGGCTGCCTGACCTCTTCGCTTATCTAGGTCTCAGTCACAGGGACGCTAAGGCATTTCCAAGCAAGCCAAGAGATGTAATGTTCTGAGAATGTCCTGGGTCTGACCTATGATCCTCTCCCACTGGGACACACCTGAAACACCTTATTTAGAAGGCATTCTAGACAGACGCCCTAAGCACCTCAACTCCATTTGATGAAGAGTAGCAGCAGCTCCACTGAGCTCACCAACCTCATTTCCCCTCACTAAGGCTGATGACACTCTTTGGAGAAAGCTTGTTTCTCCTGCTTGTATCTGCAAGCTCATTCTTTCAAGCGTTACCCACAGCTCACGACAACAGGTTCAAGTACGACTGTAGATTGGCGACTTTACTCTCATCCTCAGCTCTCGTATAACCGCCACATGACTGCCGGCGCCACACCAACATCAACCTCCTGCTGCTCACTCATGAGCAGGACCCTCACACTGCAAACCAGCCCAGTGCAGTGTCCCAATGCATTTTAGAAGTTCACCAGTATTGTTCGGCTAGTATCTTGTTCTCTGTGGTTAATATATTAATTAACTATTAACTATATTAATCTAGTGCATGATGCTGAAGAGATTAATGCTGACTACACACATTGCCATCATAAGTTTTTTTTTAGCTGCTCATTATGTTAAGTGCAGGCCAGGACTGTCACTGTGCACAATGTTAGTGTGTCAGATTTTTGCTAACCACCACTGTGTAGTTTCACAGCTGCAGACTCTCAGATTTGTTGTTGTGAGTGTGAGTGTGTGTGTGCGTGTGCGTGTGTGTGTGTGTAGCAGTGGCATACCATGTGTGAGCTCTTGGCAACTTATCTGGTGTTCCCCACTGCTCGATGGTGAACAGCTGAGGACCATTGGAGCCTGGCATAAAGAAAGAAACAATTATGATTCCACTGTTGATGCAGTAGATCCAAGGAGTGTGATCTTGACGGAAGGAAAAACGTATTTACTACATTTGACATAAATATGTTTTCTTGTGTAGATACTGGATCATGCCAAGCTTTATGCATAAATCTATAATAAACACTGGTGACTACTTTTCAATAAATGGTCATAACATTTTTCAAATTAGAAAATCCAGACATATCTGTGTATGTGTTGAATTATATCCCTAAAAATAATTTGTGTGACCTTGTTAGATCTTGTTGTGGCCGAATATACGCTAATACTGCTACGCAAGTAGAAAATAATGGAAACATGAAGCTATCTGCTTGGGTCACGAACCATAAAGCTCAGCAAAGCCATTCATGGGCACTCGTGATGTCCCTGTGACAAACTGGAGGAGTCGAATCCTCTTTTCGGCATCCATCAAAAGGACAACCTGACGAAAAATGAGACAAGTTTACAAGGAAGAAATTAATTTACAAAAAGTTGACAGAATTCTTCATGAAACCAAAAAAATCTGAAGGAAAACGGTTTCCACATACAGTTTCGCAATCTAGCACTTGTATTACCATCTTAGTGGGAATGAAGTGTTGGACTTTTTAAGTGAGAGGAGTGGGGGGGGGTTCAGTTTAAAAGCCTGATTGACTACATTTTAGAGTTAACAGCAAGTTATTAAACTAGTTATTAACTTATAGTTAATGCTTGGTTACACTTCTGCCCTCACAGGTACAGATGCACATTTGTACGGGCGGGTGGGGGGGGGGGGTAATCAAAGGAAAACGTGACGAGACAAATTAAACAGAAGCAGTCGGAGGCCTAAATCAGATGACATGACACAGTAGTCTCTGTGGCTAGTGTGTGTTTGCTGTGTGAGTGTGTTAACGCTTAAGTCAAGACAGATTATAACCAGGGCAGGTACCACTTTAGGCTCTTTCATCAGAGCAAACAAGCCTGCTCTTCCAAATAGACTTTGATCTTCAAAAGCAAGGCCAGTAAACCTGTCACAGGCCAGATGGAGGGAACGATGACGGGAACGTGCTTTTATTATGAAACATCCAGAACCGCATAAACTATCATGTCGTTTACGTGGCTCTGCTGCATGTTATGAGCCCCAGGATGTGGCTAAGTAATGGACGTACCTTCCAGAACCACTGTATGACGGGATGGTTGGGGCAGTAGCCATTCTTGTAAACGGTGTGTTGCCTCCAGTCGTTGACGTCAACGTCACCGAGACCACACATGAGCAGCTACAGAGAGGCGGAGGTGAAGTCAAAGAAAACATCTACACCCAGTTCCACATTATTTTCTTAAGTAATTGACTGCCCTATAATTAGTTTCAAAATAGTCTAAAGATGTCAAAGAAGCTTAAAAATTATAAAATAATCTCACAAAAGTATTTTGTATTTTGATTCAGTTTCAGCTCTACTAGGATGATAGTCATACCTCCAGTTCGTTTTCATCAAAGATCTTGATCAGATCTATTTGAATGAGCTCAGTGAAGCCCTAAAAATTAAACAAAAAAATGATTATAACAATTTTTAAAAAACATGATTTAGATGATGTTCAATTCAAATCCTACACTAGGAGCCTCAGGTAAACCAAAATCAGTGGTCACATTGCCCTCAAGTGGAAAGTGTATGACTGTACATAAATACCTCCAAGAAGGCGTTCATCTGCTTCTGGACCCGATTGACAAACCTCCACTGAATGACCAGACTGACAGAGGGACAATTATTGAGATGAGCAGCTTATGTAGTTTTAGTGATAATTTTTATCTGAGTCAAAGGATGACATAAGAATACTCACTCTATGTACTCCTTCTTGTTGTCGTTGGTGACCACCATGTCTGAGCCACTGGGCTTCAAGTCAACTTGGTACGTCTGAGAGAAAGAGATAGAAAAAAAACACAAACAAAAGATATACACAAAGTCTGATGCCAAAAAAAGATTCGTCCACTGAAATTAAAAATGATGCTTAATGCTTAAAAGTGACTGTGTGGATGCTTGCATACCTGTCCAAAGTTGTCTTCATCAATGCAAAACCTCAGGTCCAGCTCAGTGGGATCATTCTCCAGAATCCACTTAAGTGAGTTGTAATATTCACTGTCCTATTAGAGACAAAGAAAATTCATTTGTTCATTTTCATTTGTGAGATAGCATTAATGTGTAACACTTCCAATCAAAGAAAATTGCTACTTAGTAGCCAAGAAATAAATATTTCATGGATAAAAAATCTGTGCCTCAGGAGACAGAATTTTCTAATGAATCAGTTTGATGATTTATCAGGAGTGAAACCTTACCACTGACTCCATGTCTTTCAGAGAGATCTGTTTTCCCAGCATCATCTTATAGAACGGTCGGATGAAAAAACCTTAATTACAAAAATTTGAACAAGACAATCATCATCATCATCATCATCATGATCTTTATTTCTGCAACACCTTTAAAAACAGGATTTAAAAAGTGCTTTGACAGAAAGCACCACAGTGCGCCCATTCTGTGCTACACTTGTCACATCAAAATCAGCCTCCATGATCAAGTAGCTTACCATCCAGCAGTTTTCCATGAAACACGGCCATTCCTGCAACACGCCCAATGAACTTGAAATAGGAGAGGTGATCCTCATTGCATAGGCCAGAGTTGGGATTAATTTGGAGTGTGTAGTTGTCCCTGGAAAGACACGAGCGCAGATGAACAAAAAGAATTAAGCTATGAAAATATTTACAAAAAACAGGATGGGCAGAAGCATTAGCTTTTCCTTTCACTGCACCCTTTGATGCCTTTTTTCAATTTCTTTGCCCTTTAACACGATTTGTTTCCTCTTGGTACCTCATGGCAAAAATATGTGAGAACAAAGTTGAACGTTGATGATGGTGCCAAAAAAAGCAATGTAAGATAAGACACTTTGATTAGCTTAACGTGTAATGCCTGTGGGAAACCCCTGTTTCACGCTGGCTTTTTGAATAAGAGGAAAGGTTAATCAAAGTAAAAGGAAACTTTCACAGCTCTCATGGGGACAACATGGCAGCACCTGCCCCTCACCAGCCAACCCAATAAATGAGAAGAGATGGATGTTTTCATGGCTGAGAGCTGAAAGAATGGTTCCTTTACAACTCTGTATAACACTGCACTATATTGCCAAAAGCACTCACTCGTCTGCCTTCACACGCATACAAACTTGAGTCACATCCCATTCCTAATCCATAGGGTTTAATATGATGTCGGCCCACCCTTTGCAGCTATAACAGCTTCAACTCTTCTGGGAAGGTTTTCCACAAGGTTTAGGAGTGTGTTTATGGGAATTTTTTATTTCTTTTCTTCTAGAAGCACATTTGTGAGGTCAGACACTGATGTTGGACGAGAAGGCCTGGCTCACAGTTTCCGCTCTAATTTATCCCAAAGGTGTTCTTCGAGGGTTGAGGTCAGGACTCTGCAGGCAAGTCAAGTTACGCATCTGACGTTTTGCATTGTGCTTGGTGACGTAAGCCGGTGCGGCTCGGCACGAAACCCATTCCATGAAGCCCTCTACGCACTGTTCTTGAGCTAATCTGAAGGCCACATGAAGTCTGGAGGTCTGTAGCAAGTGACTGCAAAAAGTTGGTGACCTCTGAGTTGATGTAGCTCTTAATCGCTTTAACTTTATTAAAATACCACTAACAGACAAACACACAAACAAGCAAAGACTTACGTGGCAGAGTATTCGAAAAGGCCATAGTAAGGATTGAACATCTCCTTTGATAAGAGGAAAAACCACTCTCTGGCGACACCACCGTAGTCCAGTCCTTTCTCTGATTCGAACTCGATCCATAGACGAGCCTTCAGAACATCAGGCCTCTTCAGGGACATGATTCGACGGTAAGACTCTTCAAAGATGTTGCCCCTGTGTAGCTTCATCTCAAATCGATTGGGTATGTCAGCCTGAAACAGTTGAAAGAAAAAAACTGTAAAAAGTGTTTTGTTGAACTATATCAAGTTCAAAACAGGTAAAATAAATCATTTTCAGCAGGAAGGCCAAACATGATCCAGTGAATCAAAAGCTTCATAACAGTTGGGCCCCAGTCGCACAGACCAGTTAGTGAGAAACAACACACACAAATAGGCAATAACTGGGAATCACCAACTGCATATTTTATTACAAATGATTGCAATGAATATTTAATAAATAACAAAGACGTTACACTCAGTCACACAATGCTGAGACAGTGTGAAGAAAGTTGAATAAGAACGCAATCGAGCATAATCAAAACAGAACCAATTGGACTGCCTTGTGCAACTGCAAGTCGGGAGGTTTTGATGACATTTATCTTTGGCATAATTATACATTAGCAGCCCCAGACAGAAACTCGAGATGCAGGATAGAAACCACATCTTACCGGCTTCTTTAATTTCTTCCTGAAGTAGTCATATTTCTGCTTGAACTCTCTGGAGTAGGGAACTGCCTGCAAATACAAACACACACAGGTGTCAAGAAACAGTCAAAAATTATCAGTCTCCTTATTGAGCTTCTGATATAAATGTATGGACAGAGTGCAACGAGGTGGCAGCCTGCCAGTGAAACCAAACTCTGAAGTGGTACAGAGTGATACAAGGTGTCAGCATGTTAAGTGACAAATTCAACAACTAAGTGATTTATCACTGCTGTGCATAGATGGGCTGGTGCTGATGAGAGCACATGACAGATAAAACTGCAATATTACTGTAATAGAAAAAGCTGCTGTACCATGAACAAATAGAGGAAAATACTCACAGGTCCTGTGATGGCTGGACTCTGCAGACGTGGGTCCTCCCACTGTGTGTTCTTTGTATCTGAATGAAATTAAAACAATGGAATATTATTTCACACTTTCATGTGTTTTCTTAATGTTCAGGGACTGCCATCATTCTCGGTAATGGACGCAGTACCATTTTGCCACTTTATTTATAGCCTTTATACTGTAAACAAATAGATTCGATTAACAGAGCATTAAAATTAGACTTTAGTTGCAGGGGTCATAAAATCAATACATCCAGATTAAAATGGCTAACTTCATAAGGAAAAAGGTAGTAATATGTAGTCGCTGTAATTCCATTTTGTGCACATCAAGTTTTACTACATTACACTCATACACACTGAGGCTAACCAAACCAGTTTCTAAGGAGTTGTTGATGATGTTGGTAACACAAAGAGCATCCAGTGAAGAGGAGGAGAAAAGACAGCTCTGAGGCAGGACTGGAGCGGGCAGAAAGACATCCTCAGGAAGGGATGAGAGTGGGAGGTAGGTGGCATGGACTGAATCCAGTTTAGCCTGGAAGAAGTCCAGGAATTTAGAACAGAGGAAAGTGGCATTGGAGTGGCGGGGGGCCCCAAGGGGGTAAAATAACAGTTTTATAGTAGAAAAGAGCATTCTGTGGTGGTTTTTCTGGTCTCCAGTGAGGGTGGAATTGCAGTTCGTGCAGTAGGATTGCATTTTGGCTCTCAACAATGCTGCTTTATAAGCACTCAAATGGGCTTAAAAAGCCTTGTGGCAGACAGTAAGCCCAGATCTTATTATAGAGCCTTTCCAGGCGATGACCAAGAGTCTTCAAAGGAGCGTAGCGCGCTGGTGAACCGAGGCCAGGACAGAGAAAGAAAAAACAGTCTGGGATTTTAGAGGCGCCACAGATTCAAAGCAGTGAGACAAAACAGTGTTGTAGTGTGTAATAAAGCCATTTACTGTGTGGTCACTACACACAGGTAGTGACACTGTTAACACAGACCTGTGTCCTCAGGTGAGCTTTCTTGTGATAATGATTGTGCCTATCTGAGAGAACAGCTGGGATAGCACGCTGTGTAAACAAAACTCCATCTGGATTCCCAATGCAGATGTCAGAAAGAATTAATGACACTGAGAAATCCAGGAGTGAGATGCCAGCAGAGGTTCAGGAGTCCTAATATACTGTATTATATTTAATGGTCAGTCAGGATCATAAACAGGCAGTCAAAATGATGATATTTGGCCATCATGCACAGCACCAAGTTTGGTGAAAAACAACCTAAGCACATGAGCACACCTCATACTGACTTGTCAGCAGGGTGGTGGAGGGGTGGAGATTTGAGCATGCTTTGAAGCCACAGGACCTACGCACTTTGGAGTCATTGAGTAAACCATAAACTCTGTGTAACAAAGTATTCTAGAGTCAAATGTGAGGCCATTTGTCTGATAGCCAAAACCTGACGGTGATCCCAAGCACAGCAACAAATCTACAACAGAATGGCTGAAAAAGTAAAGAATCAAGATGCTGCAAAGGTCCGGTCAAAGTCCAGATCTCGACTCAATTGAAATGGTGCGGAAGAGCTGTGCACAAACAAATGCCCGCAAACCTCGGTGAACTGAAGAAAAGATGTAAAGAAGACTGGGACAAAATTGTGAGGCTGAGAGTCATACAGAAAACAGTTGCTTCACGCTTCTGCGGCTAAACGTAGTTCTACAAGCGACTCAATAATGGGCCAACTTGGTTTGTACACAGGACTGGACACATGACCAAATACAAGCATGAAAGAGTTATCTTACTGTGGTCGATGTAAAAGGTGCGTCCATCTGTGTGAACTCTTTCTTCCCAACCAGGCTGAAAAAGAAGAAAGAAATAATAAGAAACTACTAGAGAGCACCAATAAACAGGCCACGCTCAAATAGCAATTTAAATCCATCCATTTGTTTTTCCTTGTTTTAAATTAATGTTTAATTGAACTTGACTGACCATTAAATGGTCCAAACAATGACATCCCAGTACTGCAAGCAAGGTAAGCTCAATCAAACACCGACAAAGAAAATGAAAGGATTTCGTGTCCTATTTGAGTAAGGTCTGGCACATCAGCAAGGCAGGGATACAACCACAACATAAAAAAGGTTAAATCACCACTATTCAAACCAGTATACCACAACTGACACGGTGACAACTCAGTACAGTGTCACAGGCCACACACACACACACACACACTCGTACGGCACCAGCAATCAAGCAATTCAAAACATAACAGCAGACTGAGTGTAAAGGAGTGGGGGAAGGGACAGCTGATTCTGTTGAAAAGGTGTAGCTAGAGGGTGCATAGTATATGTATAAGTATGCTGCTGCTGCTGCATGAGTGAAGACCAGACTGAAAAAAAAAGGAAAAAAACTGAATACATGCAGCATACAGCCAATTCCTTCCTCTGATATACATGTAAACCTCCCTCCCTCCTTGTTTTACTCCCATTAAGTGCTCTGCTCGCAGCATTCCTTCAAATCCTTCAAAAATTTGTTGTCCTCCTCCAACAAATGCCCGGGGAATCAGACTAACTAGTCTAACTGTTTCTCAGACACTGATGAGGGTAAACTGAGAAATCCAAGGACAATGGTGGGAAGCTCCAAATGTTAGTCAATAACAGAAGGAGCGGTGGTGGTGCAAGGAGGGTGCACACAGAGAGAGGAAGTGGGGTAAAATACTAAAAAGAGGTGCAATCCATCCATGCTGGTCACAAAAGAGAAAAGATTGAAAGACAGAGAGGGGGGGGGGTCAAAAGGCTGTCTGCAGGCATTTGACCAGACCAGACTGGACCAGACAGGTACGTAAGGCAGGCAGAGGGAGGGAGGCACCAACCAACCTCCTCTGGTAGGTTCTGCCAAAAAGACATGGCCGGGTGTAGAAGAAGAAGCATACATTAGATCCATCAGAATGAAGAAAGAGGGAGAGAGAGAGAACACATACACACATGCACGCACACCACACAAGCCTGTGAGTTGTACAAACCCATAAAGCTTTGATTATTAAAAACCTAGCTACAGCAAAAAATTGCCCTCTTTCAGGGAGTATGAAGTTTTCACCTCCTAATTAGGTTATTACAGCCCCCAGAACCTCTTGGCTAAAATTCACACCAACACTTTCTGTTCTTACAGGACTAAAAATGGAAATGTGTATGAGTCTGGTCACATGATCACGCCTCATCTTTTACTGTAAAAGCCACCTCATTCACATATTAAATTTAAACATAAACAGACCAGTGAGGCAGGCTGACTACAACATGCACTGTGATGCAAAAAGCCTTTCTGAATTCTACTTTAGCTAAGAAAAAAAAAGACTGCATAGTTGTAAGTGCTCTAAAATAACACATAAAAGACAGAATATACAGTGGCGATGGTGAGTGAACAAAGCTGAGCAGTTTTTGTGATTCATGAGGTTGTTTTGGATCTGCGCTGTAATATCTAGTTGGTTAAAGTGACTGTACTTACAGGAAGCGGGCCGAGGTCACCAGGCTCCATTGAGTTCTTATTCCTCATATGGACTGGATATTTCAACCTGGGATCCTCCTGATTTTCAGCAGCAAAAGACAGTAAAGAGAATAATTATGTTTAAATGGTCGCCTTGTTCTCTGTATCAAGGTTAAAACTGCAGCTCCGTCAAAGTACACAGCCTACCCATTTATTCTAAACACGTGAAACTGACCTTCCCACCACCAGATGTCACTAAACGATCCTGTAGGACAAATGTGCTAGCTCACCCAGGTGGTGGTCCTGCTGTTGTGGTCGATGAAGAAAGGTCGTCCATTAGGAGCTATTCTCATCTCCCATCCTGGGGGCAGGAAGCTCTGCTGCGTCTTGTGTTGTGACTTTGGGGAACTGTAAGGGGACGGCTGGGGAGACTGAGGATTAGAAAGTGTGTCTTTCACAGCCCTCCGTACCTGAATGTTGTTGGCTCCCTGAAAAAAAGTGAAACTAAATTTAAAAAAAAAATACTACTCCTATATAAATAGTGTCTCCCATATTCACGAGACATTAAGGAAACATGTTGGAAATTAAACTTTTAAACTGGCAAACACTGGGACACAAAGTCTGTGATCATTAAGACAAACATCTCCCAACAATTCCCTTCATTTCCTGCTTAAAAATAAGGGAAAAAGAAAAAGATTAGAATTCTTAGCACCAAGGTAGATTATATTATTGTATCTGTTAACACCAGGATGATTTTTGATTTCCATGTCCCATGCCGTTTACTCCATCATCCTGTAAATGAAAATGTCTCATGCGCCAGAATCGTCAGACTTCCCAGATTTTACTCCAGAGCTTTGTCTTGTTTGGTTTTTCCTTTCGCTCTCTCTCAGGCTCCTAGATACTGAAGAAGTAGAAGAAGAACTTAGAAATGTTTACTTTAAGTCCACCGGAACTCATTAATCTAAATCGAGTAACAGAGACTTCTATCTCGGCTGAAAGGAACCCTAATTAGAACATAACACCAGAAACCAACCATCTCTGCTAAAAGCCTCTTATGTTGTCCAGACTAATAAGTGTCCCTGCATCAAATTATTTTTTAGCAGTAATTATCACTCACTGATATGATTCTAACGAGAGAGGAGAATGTCTTAATTAACCACAGACCTCCCCACCTCCTCTGGAAGTTGTAATTATGACATTCTGCAGTGACTGTTTCACTTCCTTTTACTTCCACAACACTCGCACATACTTTAATTAAACTTCATCCAGGTCTGTTCCCTAGGTAGCATCTTCAGCACCATTTGAAGCTAATAAAAGGCTGTAAGAAAGGCCAGATGAGAGCATGCTTCTTTTTTTCTTTTTTTTTACAATGTATTGGTCTGAGTTATATTGGTGGTCATAGTGCATAATGTAGGCTGAGGATAAAATCTATGTGCAAATTAATGCAACAT